>JAXCLQ010000006.1:6565636-6588149 GCA_035584115.1 Cedrela odorata | reverse complement strand
AAAAAAAAATCTAAGTACAGTGAAAAAAACAAAAGAAATATAGATTTTTTCTTCTTATTTTACAATTTTTTTTTCTTATAACAAATTTTAAAATATTATATGAGGAAATTATGAGTGCTATTGTGATTTTTGAATAATTGGGTTGTAGAAAATCATGTGGTCCACAATCTGTAATGCATGAATTTGCCTACTTTCGTTTACATATTGACCACACACAAAATTTTGACTTCATATGCTCAAATAATAAGCAAAAGCAAATAGCATATGCATTGCCACAAAACTTCATCCCTTCAATCATATTATCTTGTTCTTATCTCTTTCCTCCAAATTCAAATACTTAATCATATATATATATATATATAAATAAATACAATTGAAACTATCTTATAATTTAAATAACTACAAGGGTTTCATTATATATAACATCAAATTAATAATATTAATATTTATAATAATATCAGGGATACAAACTTCTATAATATTAGTTTTATTACTAAAAAAATATTGCATTAGTGTTATATTGTTGCTATATATCGTGTACGGATTCTTTTTTTAACTTCAAATAATATTGTCACTTGTATATATGAGTTTATATAAATAAGTTTGTATATGTAACATTATTCAATTATTAAAATTATATCAAAAAAGTTTGTATGGGTAAACATTATTTGAATATTAAAATTATAACAAATGAATTTGTATATGTAACATTACTCGAATATTAAAATTACAACGAATGAGTTAATCATTGAATAATTTAATTATAACAAAGAAATTTTATAGATCTTTGAATTCTTAAAAATTATGAATTTATTTAGAGTAAAAATTATTATAAACTTGTACTTACAATCTTAAAACTAATTGGATCAATATATATATATATATATGTTTTCTCGACCAAAACTTTTATCAACAAATTTAACTGAATTTTCGAGAGTAATTGTTATAAAGATCTCTCATCAATATGCATCCTTTCTTAATATGAATTTATTTAATTTCTTAAAATCCTTTGACACTTATACATACATTTTTATTTTTATTTAATTAAAATTTTATTTTTTATTATATTTTAATTTATCAATCACATCATTGTATTTATTAATAAGAAACACAAAGTATATATATAACCAAATTTTCTTTTACTAGGCTTTTCCGAATGAACCAACAGAGTAGAAAATATAAGCCCCAAGCCCCATAATCACTAGCGCAGCGGTTAGCATGTTTAACAAGTGCTTTCCTTTGATCCAGCCCTTCGAAGCAGAAGCAGAAGCACTTTCATCCTTTTTACGTTCCTCTTCAAGATCATTCACAGACTTCTCGCTTTTGTCAACACTTTTTTCCTTCTCTTCAGTCTTTGGGACGCATGCTTCCAATGCAGCTGAAAATTCTTTGCTTTTCTCAGCGCTGCTTTCAGGCTTTTCTGCTTCCGCTACCTTCTCCTTCTCAATTGCTTCACCCTTTTCCTTCTTTTCATCAGATTTTTCAAAAACACTTTCACCGCCTGATCCCACTCTCTTTTCATCAGCTTTCTCCGACGTATTATCCAATGAAGCAGTTTTTGAAGATACTTCATCTTCACTCTGTTCAGAATTTTCATCAGCTGTTTCATAAAAACTTTCACCGCCCGATGTGACTCTCTTCTCATCAATTTTCTCAACTGTATTAACCAATGCAGCATTTTTTGGACCCTTTTTAGACTTTTCATCAGGTTTTTCATAAGCACTTTGATCACCGTCCGATCTCATTCTCTTCTCATCAATTTTCTCCCCCGTATCGACCAATGAATCAGTTTTTAAAGAAACTTCGTCTGGACCCGTTTCAGACTTTCCATCAACTTTTTCATAAGTACTTTCAACGCCCAATCCCACTTTCTTTTCATCAATTTTCTCTGCTGTATCAATCACCGAAGGAGTTTTTGTAGAAGCGTCATCTTGACTCTCTGGAGTCTTTCCATCAACTTTTTTATAAGCACTTTCACCACCCGATCCTGCTCTCTTTTCATTAATTTTCTCCACCATATCAACCGGTGAAGCAGTTTTTGAAGAAGTTTCCTCTTGATCATCTTCAGACATTTTTGTCACTTTCTTCGGGCTTAGGGTTTCAACATTTTCTTGTTCTCTTTGTTTCTCCACGGCTGAAGTTTCTTCAACTTTTTCAGAAGTTTCTGCTTTTTCTTGAGGGCTGGAAATCTCCGGAGTAGCTTTATTCTCTTCTTTATCTGCAGAAACCTTTTTAGCTTCAACAGTTTTTGGCAGAACAATGGTGAGAATTCCGCGCTCAAAATTGTTGGTGATTTTATCAATGTCACAAGTTTCTGGAATTGGGTAAATTTCAGTGAATTGTCTCCATCTTCCTCCAAAAAGAGGACGCTTGCCTTGAACTTTGATAGCAGCTGTGACATTATCATCATGCGTGAACATCACCCTTATCCGCTCCTTCACAAAGTCTGCAACACAAATTACCAAAGAAATTTTACCCGAGTTTAAAGTCAATTAGATTCAGTAAGGTCGAAAAGATTGATTATGATAGTTTCAAATTATAGCATGTAAGATTAACTAGACCTAAAAATTTAAGTAATCCTATAAAGATCCAGTAATAATATTTAAGATATAACAATTGGAAAGTTATTGGTATGGTAAAACTGAAACATACCGGGAATATAAATAAGTAATACAGTAGCATCATCTTCATATTTCCATTCCGATTTTGGCTTGAAATTCTCATACGTTTGACGCGTTGGTCGTCGTGGTGGGTAAGCAGTTCTACGTCTTGGTATCATTGGCATTTTTATTTTTTTGTTATTGATTTCTTCTTCTCTGTTTTTCTGAATATATGATGAGTTTGAATGAATGAATGACAATGTTCATCGTATTGTTGCTTAATTTTTGTGCAAATACATAGATGAGATTTGAGTTTTGGTATATATTTATTTGGTTGTCTTATCAATAAGGCTATTCTTTTTTTGATTGTTTTGGTTACCTTACAAGCTTGTCAATTAGGCTATCCTTTATTTCTTGCTTAATTTGGTTTTATATCGGGGAATTCAAATCAGTTATATATCATTAACTGCTTCCTAAGAAAGTTCTTTATTTGTCCTGTACTCTTTAAATTCTATTACTTGAATGTAGGGCTCGAAGTTATTTATAAAATATATATATATATATATATATATAGAATCATTCTAGCTACACCTTGAATTTACAAGAATCAAAATTAACATCAGCTACATCTGTCTGGTTTCTAGACTTGTGGAGGTGACATTTATACACAAGTATCAGCTTAATTAAAGCCATGTCCCACGAAGTGATGGAATAACTTTTCAAGATTCATGTAGATCGTAAATCTCTCTTTATTCATTTAAAGAAATAGAGTTGAGCAATTAAAAAGTATGAAAGTGCCCCATAATTTTGTATTCTTCCATTTCTTTTGTTTATTTATTTTTTAAATAAAATTTTTCTAGTCCTATTTATTTTCAAATGGGGCTAATCATTTATATATTTAGGATGCATGTATTCTAAAATATAATTAATTCGATGAGGACTAATATCATTTCTTTTGTCTTTTTTATTATGATACGTGGTATAACTAATAATGAAGGACTCATATTATAAGTTAATATTTTATTAAATTATATATTTTTTTATTATTGCCGATTAACTTCACATTTTACCGCATAATGTTAAGTTAATTAATAAAATTTATTAAAATATAATATGAATATTTCATTATTAGTTATGTTATATGTTATTAAATACTTTAAAAAAAAAACAATGATAAAGAAGAAACAAAAGAGAATCCTAGTCTTTTCGATAATCACATCAAATTTTGAAATTCTTGAAAAATAAATTTATTGAGATGTGAATAATCACTCATCTATTAAATTACACCTCTTAACCATAATTAATTGATGCATGATAAAAATAAAAATAAATTATTATCTACAAAAAAAATTAAAATAAAATTAGTGTTTATCAATGTAATTAGAGTTAATTGAGTAGGTTCTTAAGTATTTTGACCTTCTTGATAAAGTTTTTTTTTCTCTCAAGTTTACTTATTATAAGTAGGGAGTTCTTGCTAATTGTTAATCAGTTTTTTTTTTCATTATTAATTATTATTATACTGTCTTTCAAAATTATTTTATTTTAAATTTGAGAATTTATTTATTTATTTATTTTTGTATTTATGCCCCGCAAGTAATAGTTAAGATTATCTCATCTATTTCACATTGTTGAAATTACATAACTTAATGATACATTAATTTACTTGAAATTTCTAAGAACTATGCTTTGGATTTCGATACGAAGCGGAAAGAAACATAAGCCCCAAGTGCCACAAGCACTAGAGCAGCCACACCAATGTTTATCACAAGCTGCTTATCTTCATTCATAGCTTTCATGGCCGCAGCAGATACGCTATTCTTCTCCTTCTGCTTCTCTTCAATCCGTTCTCTTCTTTCTTTCTTTCTCATAGTTGAAGCAGCTTCATCTTGATGATCATGACCCTTCTTCAGCTTAGCCTCTTTCTCAGATTTTTGAGCACTTAAAGCATCAATACTCTTCTCATCTGTGTTCTTTTCACCATGAATGCTTGAAGTAGCTTTTGCAGAAGCATCCTTCTTCGCCTCATTTTGCTTTTCAATGATAGAACTAGCAGCTGCTTTTCCCGGAGCAGCCTGATCCTTCGAATACTTTGCCTCCTTATCCGCTGCTTTTGGAGAAACTACTTGCTGGTAATCCTTTAAAGATTTTGCGTCGTTATCAGCTGCTTTTGCTGAAGCTCCTGCTTGCTGATGATCCCTTGGAGACTTTGGCTTAGAAGCTGCTTTTGGAGCTTCTTGGGTAGTTTTTGCTTCCTGGGTAGTTTTTGCTTCCTCTTTCCTGGCAACTGGCTGAGTTATAGTTTCCTTTGGCATTGTAACCGTAAGATTTCCATTTTGCCACTTTGCATGAATCTTATCAATCTTACAATTTTGTGGAATCTGAAAAGTTTGATTTAATCGGCTCCATTTGTAATTCGCAAGTTTCCGCTCGCCGGTAACTCGAACTATGCGGGAAGAACGCAAACACGTAATTTGTATTTGCTCCTTCGTAAAATCTGCCAAAGCATGAGTTAAGCATATACTGAATTTTCTTAAAGTTAAAGTTGTTCTTTTCTCAGTTTTATTATTTACATTTCTAAACTTCATGTTACATTTCAATCTCTCTGTATTCATCTACAGACTGCTGACTTCTTATATTAAAATTGACTAATCTTGATGGTAGATTTTCTACAAATATATTAATAAAAGCATAAACAATATCTATCAAACTCTTGGCAAATTATTCTTCCCATTTTGCTTCACAAATAACAAACCTTCTGTTTCAAAATCTTAAGAGAGAAAAGAGAAAACCCTTATAATTAAGGGTAAAATAAATAAAAAAAACGCATAATTAAGCAAGACAGGACAAGACATACCAGGAAGATAAACAACTACAATACTATTTTCTGGTTCTTCTTTCCATTGGAATGAAGGCAGGAAATCCTCATAAAGATTATCAGTAGATGAACCAATTTGTGGTCCCTTAGCCATTACTTAATTCTTCTGTTGGTTGAATTCCTTTTTTTCCTTCTATTAGAAAATGGCGATATAGCAGCGGATAAAAGTGCTTACTACGGGTAAGTGCTTTTATAGGACACAGAAATATTTGTAAATGGGATCGGAGATTAATTGTTCTTTCTTTAAAATGAAACTATTCTTTTTTGGTAGCCTGGGTTATGTCAAACCGAAGTCTTCTGGGCCTCAAATCCTTTGGTTTTTTGTGAGGTATAACTTCTTTTACAAAGAAAGTGGAATAATTCTTTGCTTGCCCTGTAATCTTTTGCAAGCAAGAGTCGGCTTTTAACATGGAGAACCCAAGACTATTTCACATGCAGAATTGATTAACGTGATTGATAGATAAACAATTAGGTCATTTACATTTAACAAATAGGGTAAAAAAAATTAATTAACGTTTAATATAAACACAAAAGTTGTAGATTCCACTGTCAGTTGAACTGATCTAATAGTTGATAACAGTAGATTCATGACTTGAAATGTCATGTGTTCTGGTAAAAAAAAGGTTCAATGAGTTTTAGAATGTGACAAATAACACCAGTTTCAAATAATTATTGCCAGCTGCATAGAAAAGTGACACAATAAATACAGGAGCATAGAATTGTAATATTTTATAAAACGCAGACGTTTGACCAGTGCATTTATATATTGTAATATATGAAGAAAGGAGCATATAGAATTAGCAAGAGTAATTATTTCTACTCGATCCTTGCTATTCAATAGTCCAATTACCACATTGAAGGCCCAAATTATCAGCGTGAGTTCTAGCAACATGAAGTGATTTCCTCACTGTTTCTCTTTAAAACTTGACCCTCCGAATCCTGGTAGCAGCACCCTCAGAATCCTGGTAGGAGCATACACATAACGGGCTTGATGGGTTCACTGGACTGGTGAGGGGTTTTTATGAAATAATTATTTTGTTATATATATTTGGTAACTAAGTAAAGAAGTACTTGGGACTGCAAAAATTGCTCCCGGACGTTAAAAAAGAGACCTGGGAGTCTTCTCTCGACTGTAATAGATTTCAATTCCTATTTCTTTTCGTCTCCTTCCCTATTTTTATCAACAGTAAATCCAAACATCGTTTTCTCAAATCTTCTTTCTTTTCAACTTCACTTCTTTTGTCTCACTTCTTGAAGGAGAAGAAGAAGAAAGTTGTGTAAAATGCTTCTATGTATTCCTTTCTTAGGAAAACGGTTACAAAGGTGTATATACAGACAGACAATGAATTGGTGAACAAGAAATCTACGGTAAGGATCTTCACACAAGGGTACAAAATTAAAATTGTAACAGGCATTGGATGCAATTCAGTTGTAATCGAAATATCCCTTGCAATCATCACTGCAGTAGCTGTTTTTGTACTGAATAAAGTCCAGCTCATTGTCTAATATATTTGTCCCTTTTGCTGAAGAAGCCGAGGTGTCTTCCGGTTTGACTTCTAGCATATTTAAATATGGCGAATCAGTCTTTGAATCACATTTACCAGTATTCAATGAGAATTCAGACTCCAACTTTGTCAAATCCAACGATTTCTCGCATGCAATTATGGTAGGGAAGCCGTATGCTGAAACTAAGGGTGAAAATTCAAATCTTACTCTGCCAAGGCCTGGTCTAGACACTATCAACAACGTTTGTAGCCCGTAAAATGCATCGTTGTTGTGATTTCCGGCCGGCCTGCTCTTGCTGGAACCGTACATGGGAGTGATGGATGCTATGGTGGCTACGCGGCTACCTGGAAGCGAAGGACAAGGTGTTGCAGATGCTCTGTGTTGGCTCCCCATGAATGTTGGTGATAAAAATTATGATCCAGACATCCAGTCTTCCTATTTGGCTTTGGTCTTCAGACTATGGCTGCCAGCCAAAGCTTTATTTCCTAGAGTTTTCTTTTACGATCTTGAATCTAAGGCAGCAAAACCTTTATTTATAAGAGTTTCGTTTATATATTTGTAATGTATTAAATGTATACTTGTCCAATCCTTTAATTTTATTTGGTTACCATGAGTGAGTCCAGCAATTAAAAAGGAAATGGGTTTATGAGTCTATTGGGATTGAAATTAATAAAATACAAAATTGAAGATAAAGCATCTTAATTTCTAATAGTGGCAAGTGAAGACTCACATATGCTTACATACAAAATTGACAACAACTCATATTAACATTGTTTTTTTGGTTGGTACCGGCTAGTTCAACTAGTAAGATATATTGGGATAATATAAAATATTTAGAATTCAACTTCACAATCCAGAAAATACTCAACTTTTATGTTCATTGTTTCACAAAAATAACAAATGGTTCTTCTTTGAAAAGAAAGAACAGAGTTTAATTAACGACAGGAAATAAAAATACAAGGGGAGAACTAGTCCACCAAAACACCGAAAGGGAACCAAAAAGAACAGTACAACTACTGGAATAAATGACAAGGAGAATAATATCTCTGAAATTAGAAACCCATGTCGATAATGAAGTGAAAAAATGAATGCAAAAAAATAAGCTCTATCCCATGAACAACTACACAACTCAATTGTCATAAAGTAAAAAATCCTAGTTTTTAAAAAAGCAGTCATCGCTATACATCTCAAAAACAGAGTTCTACGAATCACCGCATATTCTTCCTCAAGCATCAATACACATGAAAAAGGCTCTATAAACACCAACTTGGCTTCCCTCATGGCTACGAGCCATAATCTCGATGCAGCAGGACAACAAAAAAGATGATCAATGCTTTTAGCACCCTTATTACACATAATAACAACAATCAAGAGACAAGCAGTGCAGCTAAATCATCAAACCAAGAACCAATTTGAATTTACAAAGAACTTTGGCTTCTCAACAAGCCAGTTAAAAGAAACTTTTCAAAGACTGGCTAGCTAAAAGAAGATTTTCAACTTTCAAGGATGCAAATCCTCCTACCAGAATCCAAGGAGATTCTCAATCAACGATAATACTAAAGAAAATTCATCCTCCTTTGCATCAATTAAATTTCGACAAAATTAAATCCTCAACCCACAGGAAATTAGATTGAGTCAACCAAATTATATTACGAAGGAAATAGTCTACAAGAATGACAAAACAATGAACAAGAAGATAGTTGCATATCCACAACTCCTCCCAAAACTTTATCACGTCCCCATCCAGCTTAAAACACACAAGAGAAGAGAGTAGACTGCTGCCATGTGATACAGTTTTCCCTGGGCTTTCTACCCCATCCTCTAGGAACATTAGAATCCTAGCCATGTAATTGAATAACGAATTTGCTTCCTATGACAGCATGTCAAGAGAGTTTCTTTCCAAAGGTATTCTCCAAAGCAACTTGCACAATAGCACTAAATTTCATTTTACAAATTGTCCACCCCTAGACCTCTTTAAATCTAGATCTGGATAACACCTTTTTATCTAACCATACAATCCTTTAGGATTTTCCACGTTTTTCCCAAAAAAACAAAAGTTTGCATTAACTTTCCGATCCATTTTAATGGGAATATTGAACATATATATATATATATATATAGACAGAGAAACATATGTAAACAAACTTCGACGACATGGATCGCAAACAATGTAAGTCTGCCTCCTTTAGAAAGAAAAGCTCCATTCCACCCATCTATTATTTTCTCCACCCTTTCCACCATCAAATCTCAAAAGCTTAACACTCTAGGATTTCCTCTTAAAGGAAGCGCCAGATAACATCTGCCAATTTCTTTTACATTCACTACAGTTGCTATGTTCTTTATTCCACAAGACAATTTTGTCTAAACAAATAAAATATCACACGATCAAAATATAAATCACATTTGATAGCAATTTACTTAATTTTCTCCAATACAGCCTAGAGAATCCTGATTTTACAATTTAGACAGTTGATAACAATATAAATCACAAATAAAACCACATTTAGCCAACCCAAAGATATTTAAGAATTAATTACTGAATCTAAGTTGTTCAGCTGGTAAAAGGAAATCTTGTTAGTACAAATGAATGTATATAGATTAATAGTTTAATGATACTCATCAGAAACATCACCCCCATATACACCGTTACTCATATCCTGATCTACCATAGATTTACTTTTCACTTTTGACAGTCTACCAGAAGATTTTAAAGGTTTCCTGACCTTCCCCGCCTGCAATTCCAAACCCTTCTCTGAAGGTTTCCGCTTCCTTTTTAAGCGTGTTCCTCCAGTGTCCTCTGCAACAGATTATCCATCAAAGCATAGAAATCAGTGGTTTATTTGTTTAACATAACTTAGTTTCTTATCAAAAGAAAGAAATAATGAATAATGTCCTAAGAGCAAAACCAGTTCAGAACAATTTCAAGCAAAGGTTTCCTCACATAATATCCACCCGCATAAGAGTCGTTAGAGTTGGGTACTCATCAGAAAAATGAAACTTCTAGTCAGGAACAATCTCAAGACTTTTTCACTTTGATAACATGCTGTGCATTGAATGTTTGGAGAAGAGAGACTTTGCGCTAAAATATATAATCAGCCAAAACTTATGGAACCCACTTTTACTTCTCCATCCGGTAATTAATATTATAAGATAATTCATTCATAATGTCTACAGTGCCACAAGATTTTGACAGTAATGGGATGACACTCCAACAAAGTTAAACAGAATTGCGGTACAAGCATCCTGGCCAAGCAAAGTATTGCCATATATAATGTAGGTCTATTCTGAACTGGTTTAACAAATTATGAAAAAAACATTTATCATAACTCCAGAACTCTAATAATGAGTTTAAGTACCTTGGTTATTAGGTTTTTCCATTTTCTAATTGGTGTTTGCAGACATGATTTATTATTGTTTCCCGCAAAGACAAATATATATTTCTCGACCAACAAGGGTTACTGGCATGGCAAGAATCACAACCCCAGAATTTTGTTCACAAAGACGTTTAGGCTTTGATATGTATGTATGACATGTATATCTTGAGACATTACTGGGAAAATTTAAGAAAAAATCATGACAACGGATTCTCTCCTTGGCCTTAATTTCTCTCAGCTTTTCTTATCTGCTGCTTTCTTCATTGCTCCTCTAAATCTCTTTGCCAAAAATCCTAGTTTTTGATTTTTTACCTTTCTGAGACTTGTCTCCGAGATTAGAACATATATTAGCTTGAAATTGTATTACTTGGTTAATTAATTATCTCTCACGCTCTAGGTTTGCTTGTAGATTCTACTTTGTTGTATTTATATTCCCACCCTTGTTATTCTAAACTATTTAAGAATTTCCATGCCCACAGATTTTTTTTCCTATTAAATTGATATATGGTTATGATTTAGGTAATTTTTTAACTACTAATGAGATTAACAGTTTATGTTGGTAAGAAAATGTTGAGGTTTCGGTCTCAATATGAAACATCATACTCTAGCATTTTGTACGAATTATGATCTCAGAACACTTCCACCAGACTTTATCTATGAAACGAGAAGTAGGGTCTGAAAACAGAGCACTGCAATAGGCATTATGTTACCTTCAAGCGGACTGGATGCATGGTTTGCTGCTTGTCCATTTTGTGCAGCCTCCTCCGAAAGAGGGGACCCAGAATGATTACCATCCATCAACTTTGAAGAACTCCCCAAGCACTTGTCTTGCTGCTCGGGAACATCTGGACAAGGAATGGCAGGCAAGAAGCATAGCTCTTCTTGTGACAAATCAGAATCACTGAAAGCATCCTTATCTATTGTGACAATATCAACTTCATCATCTTCATTAATATCTGATTCTTTCACCTGCATGCACACAAATATTTTTTAAAAACAAGAATTCAAATAAGAAATCTGCTCAGCTAATCATTGTTTATCATTCACCTTTTCAGTTTCAGTATTCAAATCAAATTCATCTTCCCGTTCTACATATTCTTCGTTTTCCTCGAGCTCTTTGAAATCAGGAGCAAATGCACTCCAGTTCTCTGTATAATCTTTAGCCCAAATATAAACCAAACCAGTTAAGGAAACTGAGACAATAATGGGATGAACAGGATGCCACGCTAAATCTATTAAAGCTTCTTTAGGCCCTTCAAGGATTTTCACAAGATGCCCAGCCCTGTCCCATATGTAAATCTTGTGCTCCCCTTTGCTTGCAGAACCACCAATTACCCACTCACCATCACCACTGAAACATGGAGCTTTCCAATGCATCTTGGTAATGGAATCTTGAAACTCACGGAAAAGTGCTAAGCACTTTGACCCAACCATCTTCATCTTCTCAACAACATCTGGCTCATCAATGCCCTTCTCTATGTCGTCAAGGGCTCCAAGTCCATTTTTCAAAGGAAGGAGATTGTCATAGATCCTGATAGTCCGATCATTCGAATTTGTGAGGAGATACTGCCCATTCCTGCTGAATACTATATTTTTTATCACAGCACCCCCAGATATGGGAATCAAGGCTCGCACTTGATTGCTTTTGTGATCTATAATAAGAATTTCCCCTTTGGAGTTGCCCACATAAACAAGATCCCCATATTTATTGAAGCATGCAGCAGTAGGAGTGAAAGGAGGCGTTCCATCAGAGTATTTGTTCCGTGACGGAGGAGCAAGTCCATTAGCCGTGTCAAGAACTGCAATTGGAAGCATGTTCGTGTTTCCTGTATTCAGGTCCACAATCATGGGAGCAGATGAGAGAGGGCCTGCCAAGCAGAGAGATGGAGTAGAAGAACCAGGATGTAGACGAGCTTGTAATGGAGTTTGCTGCAGAACTATGCGCATGATCTTCTCCCCATTGAGGACATCCCAAAGTGTTAATGACTTATCTGCAGCAGACACGAGTATACGATGCCCATACTTTGACCAACAGACACTTGTTATGGCAGCAACACATTCTTTATCCCGAAGATCCTTTGCAATTCCCCTGGTCTCAAAATCCCAGATAACGCAACTCCCATCAGAGCATCCAGCTGGCAAAGAAAATGAAAACAATTGTAGTCAGTAGGCAGTAAAGAACACAGAATATATCCAATCAATTCTTGCTAAATTTCTTTAATTGAACAAATATATACAAAAGTAAATTAGACTTAATTATATGCAATAACTCATTATAGTAAAGAATTAACTATTAAATAAGGGCAAAAGTTCAATCCACACTTTTACTCATCTTAATTTTATAAATCATACTTTTTTTTCAATTCTTGTAAATGATGCTTCATTACATGCACTCAAATAGTTATCAAAGCTTTTCACATTATTATTTGCATATTAAATTTCTTACACCAAGAACCAAGTATTGACTCCATAGAAGTAAAATAATATCTCACAACCAGCATTTACTCTTATTCCACTATGAAGTCAGAACTTCACAGCTAGTCAGCATTCACTGCCATGGTCAACATAAACTACTCTTACCAACTATTTGATCAACTCAAAAACCCAATTAGGTCACTACATTCACTGACTATTTTCCCCATACGTAATCCAATCAACACAAAAACTTTGAATTTTCAATTTTAAAATAAATGACACCAGCTAATCCCATTAAGATTATGGGACAGCGGACAAGAAGACATATTTCGATAGGTTATTTAAGGTAACTTTCACATGCTAGTTCAGCAAAAAGCTCAAACTCCTTGGATTTATGTACTAAAACACTAAAAATAATAAATTCTTTCTTTCCACATAAATCTTCAATTTTTCCGGTAAAAAATATTACCCACAAAGTACAATCAGCCAAAACTAAAGGGCACCAGTTAAGCTATCATTAACAGCTGCATTACCCACATAAAAGATAGAAAGCAAACAACTTTACCAGCAAGAAGAGTTCCACGACGATTAAACGCAATGCATTTCATAACCCCATGTTCCAAATACTCTTCTATCACTTCCGGGAAATCACCTTGCAGAGGATCTTACGAAACAACCAAAATTTACATATAAATCAGCAATTCTTACACCAAACAGACAAACTACGACGACAACAAAAACAAAAAAAAAAAAAAAAAAAAAAAAAAGAGAGAGAACAAAACTCACCGATTATGGGGACGTTCATGTTGGTGCACTTGCGTTGGAGAGAGCCAGGACTTGAAAATTTTTAAACAGAAGAGAATTAATGAAAGAAGAGCAAAGCGACTTCGAAGCAGAGCTTAAAGAAGACCCAAAAGCAAAAACCCCTTCGTCTTTTTCTTTTCGTTATTTTCTTCTGCTCTTTCTAGAGATTATGGGCCCATATTTCTGGGTTATACTAAATCCACCCCACTTTTTTAAAATATTATGGGCAAAATATCTTGTTCTCTTTAAAAAAAAAATTGCGGCCCAATTGCACACACGCAGCCCATATTGGCTGAAATAAAATAAGCAGATAACGAAGACAAAAACGAATGACCAGAGTCCATCTCCAACGCAAGTAGATAGCAACGTGAACGCTACTACAGTGGGTGAGCTTTACAATATATATATATATATATATATATGTTAGTTTGGATTCAGTCTCTCTACTGTAAGAATTTGCTGATATTAATTGTAATATTTTGTTTCCTTCATTTTTCGTTAACCCACAGCTGAAATTATCTTCTGATGCCCAAAAGCCTTCAACACCCGTGAACAAAATTCTCTGTTTCAACCCGAGCAAGGCGTGGCGGCGTGTGGGTGGACAGCGCCATGCCCTGCTCTCTGTAGACCTTGCACAATTACAAGCTAGCAGGTTTTCTTTTGGCGTCAATACGCTTAATCTCCAATAGACCAGAGTCCAGGTTTTCTGTAGACCATGCACGATAGACCAGAGTCTTGGGTTGCTGTCAACAGATCAGATGTGAGATCATTTTGTGGGCTCTACTGTCTACTCTGAAAGGATTGAAGTGATTAGCACATTTAGTGGCATATACCTGAATTTCAACCCTTATTGATTTCATAAATATAATAGGGATTCTAGAGGTTCTTACATGTGGGGCTTTAAGGCAAACCCGAATGCTGCACTGTCGTGATGTTGTAGGTGGTTATGATCTAGCAATGGAAGCATCAGAATTCAATTCTTAAGAAAGTTCATGCATTTTCTATTGATTTTTCTCCCTGTTGTAGTTAGCTGAATAGCAAAGTCTAGATTCTCCGCAAAGGACTACAGTGATCATGTGGCTCTTGTCCGAGCATATGAAGGATGGAAAGATGCTGAAAGAGAAGGATCTGCATATGAGTTTTGTTGGAGGAATTTCCTGTCTGCACAAACTGATCTGGCCATCCATTCTATTCGGAAGCAGTTTACCGTCATTTTAAGAGATGCTGGCTTACTAGGTGAAGATGCAGGCACCAATAACAAATTAAGTCACAACCAGTCAATGGTCCGTGCAGTCATCTGTTCTGGCCTTTTTCCCTGGCGTAGCATCTGTATTGGTAAGTTATCTCTACTTGTACATGTGCATGCAATCTTTCATTCAGAAACTTCTCGGTTTAGCTGACATTTTCTCTCTCGTACTTCTATCTACAGCAAAGAGAGACATCCATGTCTTTCAAAACAATGGATGACGGTCAAGTTTTTCTATACGCGGTGAGTGTACAAGTGACTGTTTGCAGTGCATCTGATTTAAATTCAAATTGTAGTTCATCTAGATTTAGATACGATCAGATCTTACACTGAATGAACTTATCTCCCCTTGACACCCTCCAAGATAAATGCATGGCATTATGCTGAATGGTCCATGGGCTGCTTGTCAATGATATGCAGCATGAACATAAAATACTATGTATCTTTTATAGAACGCTGTCACTAATATATATATATATATATCACATCTTGACACAAATATTATGATTTTATTTGGTAATATATACACTTCTTGATTTTATGTGGCAGCATTATAGAATAATCCATATAAAGTCTTCACTACTTCTATTTAGCTTCGTTTCTAGGCCTGACCTATATAAGTCGTGTTAACTTGTGATAATTACATCTTGAAGCCTGGTGTAAATGTCAATATATGAAGACTTGAAATTATTCCTGTTCAGTTTTCCTGAATGTGTGTTTTTTTTTTCCATTTTGAAAGGAAATAGAAACTCCTTATCCATGCCTGGCGCATGTTATGTATCATATGGCTATATCTTCAATTAAGATATTTAATGGCACTTTATTATAAGAAGTGAAGGTTCCTCTGCTATAATATTCAACCATCTCCTTGTCTATTAATGTTATATGGGCAAAATGATAAACGTTCATGTATTCCTTTCTCTCTGTTTACTTGACAAATGTTGCATATGGTGTTCCTACAGTTAATTGACACTGGCAATGTGTCTGTTTCAGAATTCTGTGAATGCACGTTACCAGACAATTCCTCACCCATGGCTGGTCTTTTGCAAAAAAGTAAAGGTCAATATGGTTTTCATACGTGATTACCAGGAATATCTGATTCAAAACTTATCCTTTTTGGTGGTTCTCTAATATCTGGTGTACAGGTACATCATCTATGGACAAATATTTTACTTTTCGCTATGTCCTGGGGCAGCTAAGTGCTAGAATTTTGCAATCATGAACTTGCCTCTTCTCAAGCTGGGCATTTGAAAATGTTGGAAGGTTATATTGATTTGGTCATGGATCCTAGTTTGGCGGAATGCTATTTGAAGCTTAAGGAAGAACTTGATAAACTTCTTCAAAAAAAGGTGAGTTTTTTATACGGTAGAGCTTATTGTGTCATTCACGAATAACCACATGTACATGGATGAAAACCTCTCTTTTAACATGCAACCAATAACTGATTCCCTTTTTTCTTTTTCTTTTTTATTTTCCGCTTGTCTTGTACTCGTTGGGAGAAAAAAGAACAAAGTGTCAAACCGTACCCTTTTGTTTTATGTCATCAAGTGAAAATTTTGGTAGTTAGAAATTATTAAAATTGTTATGTTTGTAAGCCTGGGAAGGAAAAGGAAACCCCGAAAGTACAGGGTGACAGGTCTGTTTAACTGCATCATTCCATGTACGTTCAGAATCATTGAACCAAATTGCTTTTTTCAACCCTAACTAATTGTCAGCTGGAATTGTGATTAGAGTTTGGAGTGTCTCAGGACTGAGTTTATGATTTTCTTGGATGTTTTTCCTTAATACCTGCTAAATGCACTAAGCCAGAGACGGTTAATTTGGTTACAGTTTTATGAGAGAACTTATTTTACTTGATGCCGTTGGCTGTTTGTTGATGCAGTTTGATAATCCTAGCCTCGACATTCTTAAGGAAGGCAAATACCTTATGTTTGCCGTTCAAGAGCTGGTATCATGAGATTTATGAGAGGGAAGATTTGTTTTTGGTCGCGAAAGTAAGAAGCTGAAGGAGTCTACTGATAATAGCAGATTTACAAAAGATGGAACAAATCCTAAAAGCTTGTTACAAACTCTGTTGATGAGAGTAGGGCATTCCCCTCCCAAATACAAAACTAAGCACCTTAAGACAAATGAGTTTCGGGCACTGGTAGAGTTCAAGGGAGTGCAGTTTGTTGGAAAACCAAAGAAAAACAAACAGCTTGCAGAAAAGGATACTGCTATAGAGACATTGGCCTGGCTAACTCACACCTCTAGTGACAGTCGAGATCAAGATGATGACATGCCCCCAGATGTCACTGATAATATGCTAAAACTTCTCGGGAACCACCGGAAATCCAAAAGCCTGTCTGGGTGATGATGGATCCTTGAAGAATGCCTTTTCTTGACGAAAGTAGATACAAATTTATGGATATGTTGATGTCATCAATGTTCTACCACTTCAGAGCGTCATCCTCTAGAATTATGGAATTGGCAGCGGATTTTTTTGACGGTAAGTTGCTGTTCCCAGTTTCCGACTTGCTGCATTTGGTTGGCAATGTGTTGATTATTAAAAGGAGATCTAGCGAACGTAGCCTGATTGGTTTATTCATGTATTTATAAACCGAATTAAAGGCATGAAATCTGTCTTTGAGATGTGCTGTGTAGTTTTAGCCAAGGCTTTGTTTCATAATAGGCGACCGCATCTGCCATTAAATAATTCCATTCTAAAATCTCGTCAGTGAAACTACTTAGATGACTGAAGTTGCTGTAATTCAGAGTTTATAGTTTCCAAGAGTGCAGAACCAAGGCAAAGTAATATACTGCCAATTTTTTTTTGTCTTTTTTGTCCCCGATTTTCCTCCATTGTGCTTGTATTCAGAATTTCAAATTACCAATAGGAAAATAAGTACAGATTCATATATTTGGATAATCATTTTTTCTAGTGAATTTATGTGATTTTAGGAGATTTTCCTTTCCTGGTGGCCCAAGGTTAATAACTACAAGGGGTTTCCTTTTTTGGCATTTCATTGGGAACTAGCCAACTGGGTTGTATGAATAACCCAATTTGCCTACTTTCTCACACCAAGCAGCTCCCACAAAAAGTGAGTGCCAACATTACATCTAGCAGAAATTCTCATAGTTGTAGGTGCAAAATACAATATCAGAAGGTATTTCTTGGCCCCGATCAGTACAAACAGGAATTTCAGTCAATAAAATGGTTCTCATATCTAATACGGCCAAATTGTTCTGACTTGGATAAAAAATGCAAGTTCAAGTACTGACTTTGACCTAACCTAATATTTCCTGCCTGCAAAACATATACCAGAAACATTAATGAAATTTATCACACTACATGCAAACAAGTAGCTTGTACATAAATCATCAACCTTATAACTAGAATTAATCCCAACAATCACCAGCATCATGAGTCAGTGGATTATGCAGAATTCAACGGAGCCACCTTCGGTAATTTACTATATTGGCATCTTCCATGCACACAAAAACTAATTTCAATACTACAATATGATTCCACACATTAGCCATCAATGAAATAGCTGTAGTTAGCACTTTGTCAAAATCTCTGATTATCAAACACAGTGCAGAAACTTCTCTACACATAATATCTATTTTGTTTTCACCTTGAACAAACAGATAATTCTTTGACAAGAAGGCAATACAAGTCAAGGGTGAGAACATAATGGTGAACATTTATTTCAAGGAAAATTTTGGTACAACATATATAAAGAAAATTGGAATTCAGTAAAATATAATCATTACCTACATTCTCACATCTCAAAGAAAGCCAGATAATGAACTCAGATAACCATCAATAAAAGAAGAGAAAATACGAGCTAGGTAGTGTTGGCTTCCTCTATTGCTAAAATTTAAGAAGCATAACTTGTTTTTAACCTTTTCCACAGGTTTGTTCACCAACTATGAGTTCAAGCTCCATACTAACCATCAAACAAAAAGTTTCTTTCTCTAGTGAAAACATCATAGCTGGCTTGCTATTACTTAAATACGGCGTTTCTTCGGAAGTCGGCATCCATTGTGTGCGCGTCGAGTTGTGTCCTCAATGTATACAATAGGATTCTGATCTCCTCGAGAAGTACCAAATCCCTCTCTAAAGCTCATGATTGCTTGCCTTTTCTTCTTGAAGTAAGTAAACCCTTTCACCCTCATCACCACAGATTTTAAGCCCAAATTTCTTGCTTGTCGTCCAACATGTTCTGCAGTTGCTTCAGCAGCATAACGAGCCAGTTTTGGCCCCCCTTTGAGTTCTGGCAGACATCCAGAAGATGCCCCAATCTTTTTATTTCCTTTAGAATCGGTCACAGTAACAAAAGTGTTATTACGCATTAGCTTTATGTGGACAAAGTCAGCATTTCGCTCAACATTGTGTCGACGGAGATGAGAAGACCCCATAAATCCCTTTCCATCTTCATCTATTATTCCCCTCACAAAGTCCATGGGCCTGGAACTTCTCCCTGTTTCATCATCCTTCTGACCCATGGAATGATTGAAGTTCCGGAAACCTAAAGCATATGGAGCAGAAACATTTTCTTTCGCACTCAGAGAACATAAATTCATACCCGAATTGCTTGAAACTCGCAGCAAACTTTTTGCACTTTCTCCTCCTGCAACATTCCACAAGGAACAAAAATGACTTTTCTCATTTTCAACATAACCTCTAGAGTTTTAAAAAGAAAAAAAAAATCTCCAACTACAAAGATTATCTACAAACCAAAATTCAAAAGAGCATTCTAATTTACAAAACTAATAATTCCAAATAATTCATAAATATCTCAGTTTGTCTATCTTTCCATTTTTGCTAATCTAAATTGCTAGCCAGATAACTATGTCGTTTATTAAATTCAAGTTTTCTAGGTTTCAAAAACTGTTCCTTTCTATATGAAATCGCTGAAAATTTTTAAATTTAATCGATTACAATAAACAACTGGTACGAAAATTTAGGGAAAACTAAAATTGCCATTAAATACCGAATTCACCAGTATATCAAAACCTGGTCTCAGTCACATTCTTCCTAGTAGCCAAAAAAATCATATCGAAAAATATGAAAACCCTATGAAACGAATGCCTTTGCCCAAAGCTCTGCAGCAGCAATAGAAACAAGTAAAACTAAACAATATATATCCAAAAAAAAAACTTGCCTGCAAGATCAGCTGATACTGGGTGATTCCCAAATACGCGATTGACAGAGCCATAGAATCGAAGTACGGAAGTCGCAGAGAAAGGACTAGCCCTGCGAAGTGAAGCGAGAGAGTGCATTTTTAGGGTTTTTCTCGGTTGTTGGTTTATTTGATCGATTTAGGATTTTAGTTTTAGTTTTCTCTCAGTTTTGAGGAAGTTTGAAAGCTAACCCATGCCCAACCCGGCCCAACGATACCATCATACATTGGGTTGGGCTCGTAAAACCAGCGTTTTCAATTATTCAGTTGCCACGTGTCAAATTGAAACAGCCTTATTTTGTATGGACTGTTTTATCGGAAGTACGTTGGTTCTGGTTCTGCTGCAAGAAGCCATAACCATAGCCATGTCCAATAATTCAATTACTTGCAGCCTCCTCTACTTATCTTCTCCTCCTTTCTCCTCTAAAAAACATTGATTGCTTTTCTCCCCTCTCTCTAAGTCTAAATCACAGTTCCATGGCCGTTACGGTTCCCCCACCGTTGGTTCCCGCCGAAACTCCTTCAGTCTAAGCAAAACTTCTCATTCTTCAATATTGAATTCTCCAATTATAAGAGCCGAATCTTCTGTCAAGAGAGAGCCAATGCTGCCTCCTTATAATGTCCTGATCACTGGCTCAACCAAAGGTTTTCTTTTATTTGTTTGAGCTCTTAATATTCCTAGTTTATCATTATTATTATTATTATTATTATTATTCATTTGTCTAGATTAAATGCTGTTTTGGGCAATGGGGTGTGAATTTGGAAGTGGGTCTTCTTTTATGTTGGTTGGTTTGTTGCTAATTAAAGTATGCTTTTGTCACTGATAGAAATTGATATAATTATGATTGAAATGTTAAAAACAGTAGGAAGCTAGTTGGTTGAGAAATAATGTAATGAAACAGAAACACTGTTAAATTGTAGACCTTGCGCCAACCTAGACTTATTATGGATTGCTGATTTGGAAAGAAGTATTAATTGTTCGAAAGACCTTTGTAATTTTTGTTACCGAAGGAATGGGATGTTATTTTAAAGTTTGACTGCTTTCTCTCTCTCTATAAAATCTAACGGGTTTTTTTTATTGTTATTATAATTAAATATCCGATTCTCAATAGCAAATTTGAATTTCATTCAATTCTTTTTCTAAATTCAGGAATTGGATATGCACTGGCTAAGGAATTTTTTAAAGCAGGTGACAATGTCATAATTTGCTCAAGATCAGGTATGGATTTTGTGTGCACGTGTTGAATTCTAGCCTATATGGTAATTGTCTTTAGATAAGACCTACTATGAGGAAATTCTGCTCACATGATCAACTTTATTTTATTTTTTTTATCTCACTGCAATCCAATTATTTCATGTTCAACATGAGTGTTTCTCAACTAGGGATGAATCACATTAATTTTTTTTTTCTTTCCCTACTTTTCAAGTTTATATACGCATTTATCTCTCAATCATGGTAATTGAGGTTTCACTTTACAGTGCTAAAATCACATAGATTAAAAAGTTGGCCTAACTTGAAAGTTAAGATTGTAACACTAAATAGCTAAAGTTTAATATGTTTATATTCTGATCTTTTGACAGCTGAGCGTGTGGACTCTGCAGTACAGAGCCTGAGAGAAGAATTTGGGGAGCAGCATGTGTGGGTACCCACTTCATGACTTGTTTTTGTCCTTTATAACATTTTTTTTTGGTTAATAGATATGTCCGATTTTTAGTTAATATATATGTACAGAGCTGCTTCTCTAATAGCTGACGTTGCTCACTTTATGGTGAATGAAACTGCAAATGGAGTCATGTTATTGGCAAAGTGCCTAAAACCCATCACATGACTTCATGTTGTGTACCATGTGAGTGGTTCTGTACCGTAAAATGGGTGATGGTGCTTGCCATATCCATTCTAATATACATATATATTTGTTTACTTATTTTCCTTAAAACAAATTTTTCACCAGCTTTTAGCAGGTTTTTAATTGTAGTTTCTTTACAGGGTACAACATGTGATGTGAGAGAAGGTCAGGACGTTGCAGATTTAGTTTCATTTGCACAAAAGAAATTGAAATATGTTGATATATGGGTATATATGCCAGATCTTTCTCTTTATTACAACATTTCCTTTATGATTTCCAATTTATATGATTGAAGAGTTAACGATTAGGAATTTTTTATGTTTGCATTATCCGATTTAGGTAGTTAGGTAAAAACTCAAAGTAAAGTGATAATTCAGCAAGCTATGTGTTTTTATTCATGACTAAACTTGTAGAAATATCAAGGTTGCTTCTGATGCACTCTAATGTTTCCTTTTTCATCATGCTAACGTTCCACCATCGGATCAAATATTAGCTAATAAATGAAATAAAATTGAGTTGATCAATATTTTCTATGATTGTGGGGAATCTCTTAAATAAACAAAGGTTATGTTTGGTTTTCATCTTGAAAGATTAGACCAGGCAATCTGTTTTTTCGATCTGAAATCATATGAAGACGGGAGATCTAAATTCAAAGATCTACAGTAATCTATTCTGTAT
>JAXCLQ010000006.1:6495855-6565536 GCA_035584115.1 Cedrela odorata | reverse complement strand
TTAAGAGTTATCTATTAGGAATCTTTTATGTTTGCAGTATCTGATTTAGACGGTTTGATAAAAACTTACCCCACCCCATTAAATTATATTTAGTCATGCAATGACTGATAATCAAGATTTAGTTTTTAGGTCAAGTGGCAATTCAATAAGCTATGCATTCATATTTATGACTAAACTCGTAGAAATATCAAGGTTGCTTCTGATGTACTCTAATGTTTCCTTTTTCATCATGCTAACGTTCCACCATAGGATCAAAGATTAGCAACCTAATGAAGTTAAATTGAGTTGACCAATATTTTCTATGATTATGGGGAGTCTTTTAAATAAACAAAGGTTATGTTTGGTTTTCATCTTGAAAGATTAAACCAGGCAATCTGTTTTTTCAATCTGAATTCATATTAGGACAGGAGACCACAAAT
Source organism: Cedrela odorata (assembly GCA_035584115.1). Classification (NCBI taxonomy): domain Eukaryota; kingdom Viridiplantae; phylum Streptophyta; class Magnoliopsida; order Sapindales; family Meliaceae; genus Cedrela; species Cedrela odorata. Next base: position 6,565,117 of record JAXCLQ010000006.1, on the reverse strand, counting down.
TTCAAAGACCTACAGTAATCTATTCTGTATACTCTTCCATAATATACAACACAGTGAAAGTTGACTTCTCATTTTGATTTGCAAAAAATATCATGAGAAATCATTTTCATTTTACAAATCTCATATGCTTAAATTGACACTAGAATTTCTACCATTCCAACTGTACATATTATTTTTTCTTTGGTTGGGTGCTATATCATGTACAGATGTGACCAACACAAAGATGCACGTGCACGTGTGCATACATGTGAACACAGACACTTGATATCGAGTTTAGTTTGAACTCTTTTTTTTTTTGTTTGTTTTTATTTAATTTATCATAGCTGTGATCTGCTCATTTCAAACCACTTCAGCTTTAATTCTTGCTATTATTCTCTTACCCTTTGTTGAGAATGATGCAGATAAATAATGCAGGATCAAATGCATATAGTTATAAACCCCTGGCAGAAGCTTCAGATGAAGATCTGATGTAGGCAATTAGGCATCACTCTTGCTTCTTCTTTTTTTTAACTCCTTATTTTTATGAGAAAAAACTTGTTTGCCCATTTGTTTATTCATTGAACTGTTTATGCAGTGAAGTTGTCACTACAAACACTCTTGGTTTGATGATTTGTTGTCGAGAGGTAAAATATCTTCTTTCTTCTTCAGTGGCATTTTCAGCTTATTCTCATTCTTAATTTTTAATTAGGCAATTAAAATGATGCGGGAACAACCTCGAGGGGGTCATATTTTCAACATTGATGGAGCCGGTTCTGATGGAAGACCTACCCCGAGGTACTACTTGATAGATAATACATTAATCAGCTACAGATTTTTAATAGCTGTTATTGACATGAATAACCCCTTACCATCTTATATATTCTGAAGACAACTCTTTATTTCTGTCGTTTTTCTTCTTTTCCACAGATTTGCTGCATATGGGGCGACTAAACGTAGTGTAGTGCATTTAACAAAATCATTACAGGTACATGCTTGTTTTCTTTAAATAAGTTTCAAAGCAATCAATTTATATTAGAAAAGAGAATGCTGAAAGTCCCATAAAATTTTCCATTAATGTCTATGCATGTTCATGTGTTTACGGCATCCACTTGATAGTTGATATGATCTACCTAAGAGCTATACCAAGACTACACCCAATATAAGTAGTATTCAATATTCTATGCACATTACAGCATGATGAACAAGAATCACTGTAAAGAAATCTGAAGGAAAAAGATTTTGAAAGAAAACCAGTTTTACATAAGTGCATTGAGCATGCAAGCAAAATTCAGCTTTTGGAATTAGATATCTGAATTACAATATCTTTTATTGTATAAATTACTGAATTTGCTGGCATAGTTGCACAGGTTCTGTTGTGTCACTTCATGCTAACTGCATGCCTTACCACTCTGATCAATGCGAAGATTTATGCGGTGGCTAATTCTCCTTAGTACCTAATGTTAGGGGTGCTACTTTTTTCTTTTCCTTGAAAAATAAATTTTCTATATACATTCGGAAGATTGATTGGCCTTACTTTCACGGCCTGCAATAGGATGTCATCACATGTCTTGTGATTTAAGATACATGTTGGTCTATTCATCTTTATTTCCATACTTCACTTTGGCGATGCAAGCTTAATACTTGGCTATTCAAGCTTGGCTTGAACAAAAAAAGACAGCTCGAGTTTGAGTGGACTATTCTCACAATTGTCAGGTTAGGGATGCCAATTGTGTTGATTTTCCTTACTTCTTTCTTCTGTACAGGCAGAATTGCAGATGCAAGATGTTAAAAATGTCGTGGTGCATAATTTGTCGGTAAGCTTTGTTAAGATTAAGTGATTACTTTATTCTCATGATCCATGCTGACCTTTTGCCTTTACTTTTTTCTTCTTTTATTGCACAGCCTGGAATGGTGACAACTGATCTTCTCATGTCTGGTGCTACTACCAAACAGGTTTAGTTCATATTTGTATTTCTTGTCATTATATCCCTATTGCTGCTGATTTCTTATTCTGAAAATGAAACATTTGGTTTGTTCCAGGCCAAATTCTTCATCAACGTTTTGGCAGAACCAGCCGAAGTGGTAATATTTTATGCAACCCTCTTAACAGAAAGAGATACAAGCTCGTTTCTCTAATCATGTCTTGTTTTTTGTTTTCATTTTATTACTGGGTGGTGGATTCACAGGTTGCAGATTACCTTGTCCCTAAAATCAGATCCATCCCTGCCAATGGTTCGACAAAGCCAACTTACCTTCGTTTTCTCACCGGAGTGAAAGCTTACTCACAGATATTCTCAGTAAGTGAAAAACTTAGATTCTTTTCTTTTGGTTGAAACATTGTCAAATTTGGTTTAGATTCATATGAAAATTGTTTTTCTTTATTATGCAGAGAATTGCTTTTGGTGCAAGAAGAAACAGATATGTTCTTGAAGATTGAAAAGCATTCGAGAGGGAATGTTTTTGTATCTGGATTGATCATGAGATTACAGTTTGTGCAAGCTCCGTCCAGGAGTGACCCAGGGGAAGTGTTGTAATCCCATTGTTCCAATTTTCTTATTGAACATATTAAAACAGTTTTGATTTTTTAATTTTCCCTTTTGGATGAACAAGTTTTACTAGTTTTATTTGTAACATGATTGAGTATCTGACTGATTTTATTTAATCTTCGGTGAAGAAATAAACCAAATCATGTACACGCTGGTTAAACTTTTTGTTTAATTTCATAGTCATTACTAGTTTTATTTGTGGAGTAGCAGCATAACATCATAATATATATTTAATAGCAATACTATTTGAAGTCTTAGCAAACTAAGCAAAGAACGAGCAATGCAATTGAAAAGGCCATGTAGTTTTATTATTGAAATTAATTTGATGTAATGTGTGTGGTTGATTGCTTGTGAATGATTCATCAAGTTCTCTCAGCATTTGATTAAGCTGTGTTTTCTAATCTTTGTAACTTTGGATTATTGCATCAATTCCCTTACCCTTCTTCACAATTGTTCATAGAAGTTTATATTATGTTTAGGAGTAAGGTACATGGTGACACTATTAAATTACTAATTATCAAATATAAATTCGCATGTAACTTTTATTAAAAATGAGTATACATTTTACTGTTGTTCATGTGGGCACGAAATTTTACAACCATGGCAATCAAAAATTTGACTAAAAAATGAATAAAAAAGAAATATGAAACAATTTTACAACTCAAAAGAGATAAGATCAGATAGATTTGTTGTTTGTATTAGTGTGGGAGGGATGCCTGATGTGATGCCAGTGTAAGGCTGCTGGTCATTTCTTCTGTTGGAGATTATCTGAATTTCTAAAATTATTTGAGCACGCTTACTGTTTCATGTGTTCTCGTGATATAAACACTACTGTCAACTCACATTCATTTGTTTTTATTTTTGTCCTTTTACAGGTTGCTATCATATGTTCTATTCCTATATATGTTGGAAAATTAAAATTATTTTTCTACTTTCTGACAACAATTTGATGTCTATATTGTTAATTATATACACTTTTAACGTATTAATACACATATATACATAATAAGATTTTATTATCCACATCTCCTAGTTTCTGTATTTTTATAATTTAATAATTAACTGGGAAAGTTAATGATAGAAACTTAATATAAAACTCTTGAAATGAAATGCTTTTGTGTTACCAAATTTATGGCCAACAATAAATGTAGAAAATAGTTAGACAACTTAAATTAGAAAAGAAAAAAGGACTATAATTAAACAATGAATGTTAGAAGATCGAGAGAGGGAGAGAGAGTGTTACTGTACAGTGCTTTTGGTGTTATGTGCTTGTTTTGTTGTAAAGAAGAAGACACATCAGAGTCTCAGTCTTTGGTTACAGTTGCAGATTCTGCTTTGTTTGGGCAGTGTATGTATATTCTGACAACTTATCCTCGGTACAATAATTTTTGTTTGTTTTATTTATTCAAGGAGTGATAAATTAATTAATATTTTAATTGTGGTGTTTAGTGGTTAACGTCTCTATCTTTTTACTGCAGTTTCTTCAATAATTGGATATGGGAAATCTGGGTTATTTTCAGGCAGCCTCAGAAGAGGTAGACTACTTTCTAACTAATATTATAACTAAGAATAATTCAATTACTATACCTTAAAATTTAACTTTTTAACTAAATTTTTATGTTTAATATTAATATTAGATTAAGTTAAACATATTATGAATAAGACAATCAAATGATATCAAACTTACAAGGTTTATAATTTAAATAAAAACTATTATGATTGCATTTGTGAAATTAATGACTAAATAACTGCGCTAATTTTAGTAATCAATTCCAAATATTCATGATTTTTTTTTTCACTGTAATTGACAATCCTAGGTGGTTTGGCCATGCCTTGACTCTAAGAATCTGCAATTATTAACACATTAATAATTGAATGAAAGAAATAAACTAGTTTATGTTTCCAATGAACAAGGCCACATAAAGAAAAGACTCCATTTTTATTCAATGTTTTGTCTACTACTTGTTTTCTCAAATCTTTTTGAACTCATGTAGAATCTTTCTTCAACTTCACATTCGTATCACTGTTTCCATGGCAAAACCAGTTCATGATTCTTACCAGCTTCTTCTGTTTATTCTCATTCTCTCTTTTCATTTTTCAATTCAGCTACAATTCTCTCAGTTTCAGACCCTGGTAAAATTCCAGCAGCTGCTTAATTATCCTTCAGTTTTAAGCAGCTTTAACAACTCCACAGATTTATGCAACATTGAACCAACTCCATCACTTACTCTTGTGTGCTATGAAGATAACTTGACCCAACTTCACATTACAGGCAACAATGGAGTTCCTCCATTGCCTGAAAATTTCTCTGCTGAAACTTTCTTTTCCACTCTTGGAGGTCTGTCAAGCTTGAAAGTTGTGTCTTTGGTTTCTCTAGGATTATGGGGACAACTTCCTGGCAGCATTGGTCAGTTATCTTCCCTGGAAATACTCAATCTTAGCTCAAACTATTTCAATGGTTCCATTCCAGGTCAAGTTTCTTCTTTGAGGAATCTACAAACACTCATACTTGATCATAACGACTTCACTGGAAGAGTTCCCGGTTGGCTGAGTTCACTCCAAGTTTTGTCTGTTTTGAGCTTGAAGAACAATTCTCTAAGTGGGTTTCTTCCGAGTTCTCTAACAGGTTTACAATCTCTCAGAGTTCTCTCACTTTCATCCAATCACTTGGCTGGTGAAATGCCTGAACTTCACTACTTAACAAATCTTCAAGTTCTTGATTTACAAGACAACTATTTTGGACCTCATTTTCCCAGTTTGCATAAGAAATTGGTCACTCTTGTTCTCAGAAACAACAGATTTCAGTTTGGCATTCCTGCTGAATTAGGTTCTTACCATCAGCTTCAAAAGTTAGACATTTCTTTAAATGGATTTGTAGGACCATTTCCGCCATCCCTGTTATCACTACCTTCCATTACGTATCTTGACATACATGGAAACAAGCTCACAGGAATGCTCTTTCAGAACTTGTCCTGCAATTCTGAACTTGCCTATGTTGATTTATCCTCAAATCTTTTGACTGGAGAAATACCTTCTTGTCTACAACTGGATACCAAAAACAGACTTGCCTTGTATTCCAAAAACTGTTTATCAAATGAAGAACAAGTACAGCATCCTTCTAATTTCTGCCACAACGAAGCTCTGGCTGTAAAAGTTTTGCCTCATAAACAGAAGAATAAGAACCCTAATGTAAAATCAGTTCTTGCATCAAGCCTAGTGGGAGGAACTGTTGGTGGAATCGCAGTTGTGGGCGTGGTTGCTTTGGTAATAAGAACGGTACAAAATAAGAATACTGTAGAAAAACCTTCAACAAGGTTGACAGTGGAGAATGTGTCAACAGTTAACACAGTGAAGCTGCTATCAGATGCCAGTAAGATCTCCATTTCCTAATTTTTCTTTTCTGTTTTCTTGCGTATGCTGCATTGATTTTAACTGTGCTGGAGAGTGTTGCATAATAACATTATATTTGTGCATTCTAGAATTTCATTAAAAGGCCCTTTTGCAAGTTTCTCTAGTTCATTGTTCCAGATAATACATTAGATTCTGCAGGAATTCCAAGTACAATCATGGGGTAGAAGAAAGTGAACTTTTAAGCATTAGCTCCACTTCCTTTTATGTACATGACATAAATCGTTTGTTAATACTTGTATTTGCAGAGTATATATCGCAAACAATGAAGCTAGGAGCTAGCCTTCCTGCTTATCGAACATTTACTTTGGAAGAGCTTAAGGAGGCCACTGATAACTTCAATGCTTCAAGTTTCATCTGTGAAGGCTCACATGGTCAGGTGTGCATTTCACATACTTAAACAAATGACATTTTTGTTTCTAATAATCAGTACTTCAATAAAGGCCTGCCTGGATTTTGCTCATTTATTCTCCACAGACATTGTCAAATTCATGTATACCATGTCATGTTTTTTTGGAATTTGAAATTCATCTTCTGCACCTAGATGAGTAGGATATTCCCTGTTTCCACCAAGGAATATGGATCTGTATCCGTGTAGATATGCGCACACGTTGTGTGGCATTATGCCTGTTGTACTATTGGATTGAGATATCAGTTTGTTTTAGTCATTACTGCACATTTCTAAAGATGTTGCTATGTAAAATTTAACTTGCTAATTCTGAATGCTGTTTGCATTTTAATGCCAGATTTATAGAGGAAAGCTCACAGATGGCACTCTTGTTGCTATTAGAAGCCTAAAAATGAGCAAAAGACACAGTCCCCGGATGCATACCCACCCCATTGAGCTGATTTCAAAACTCAGACATACCCATTTAGTTAGTTCTCTTGGACACTGCTTTGAGTTTTCAACGGATGATTCAACCATCACCACTATATATCTTATATTCGAATACATTTCAAACTGGACGCTAAGAAGCTGCATATCCAGTAAGACCTTCTAATGCTTCCTTTATCTGGTGTTCCAACTCTTCATGTTTGAGCTTTTCTTCATTTAACCATTTGTTTTGCAGAAGGATTTCCTGGCCAAAGGCTTACTTGGATACAAAGAATATCAGCTGCAATAGGAATAGTAAAGGGTGTCCAGTTTCTGCATACAGGAATTGTGCCTGGAGTCTTTTCAAATAATCTGAAGATAACAGATGTTTTATTAGATCAGAACCTTCATGTAAAGATCAACAGTTACAACCTTCCTCTTTTACCTGAAACTACAAGAAAGGTGAGAACAACAGAATTTGTTTGTATTTGTTATACATACTCTCCTTCAAATCAGTACTTTGAGGTGATCCTGAGCCGTTTAAAATTTCAGGGGAGTGCTGAAATTTCTTCTCCTGCAACAAAAGCAAGTACTTTGGCAAGGTGCATTTTGACAATGTGCATCTTTCCTTTTATGTCACATGAGCAAGATTTTACTTGTTCAGTCATCCCTTAGCATTCCGCCCAATCTTAACCTGCTGTGAGCGGAATTTGTCCCCAAGGCCTCTTCTATCTCCCCCAATAACTTGCCACACTCTGTCTATGTGCAGGACACAACAGGAAGACAGAAGTGATGTTTTTGACATTGGAGTAATCTTACTCGAAATCATCGTAGGAAGGCCAATGTCTCAAAATGATGTTGTTGTCGCAAAAGATCTTGTGAGTTTTTGTGAATCTATAATTTATTCTTCTATCATTTCTCTGAAACTTTGATGCTGATAAACACAACTTATGTTCTATAGCTAAATCTTCTGTTGTCTCTTATACAGCTGCAAATAAGCTTAACGATTGACCATGCAGCACGAAAGAGTGTTATTGATCCAGCAGTTATGAACGAGTGCTTGGATGAATCATTGAAGACAATGATGGAGCTGTGTCTGAGATGTCTCTCCAATGAGCCAACAGATAGGCCTTCTGTTGAAGATGTTCAATGGAATTTGCAGTTTGCGGCACAGGTTCAGAATTCGACACAGAGCAATCGGGAGTCAAATGTAACTATCAACTGAGCACTATGCAACCGAGAATATAAGAGTAATATATGTAGGTTTTTGATTTAAGCATATGAATGAATGAAACTTCTTATAATGCTCCTTTTCTTATTCCAACAATTTCAGAATTGCTGCAAAAAAAAATAAAAAATTCCAATGACTATAAATAATGAATTTAAGGTGGGTTTTCTAAGCTTAATGGAAGCACTTTTGGTTGTTCATTTGCTGCATTATAGACTCGGAAGAATAAATTTGTACTGCATCAGTCGGCATCTTCCGTTTAGATAGAGCTGGACTTACTTGAAAGAAGTTCATAGGTATGTATAAATGTAATTTTACCTAAGTTATCAATATTTAATCTTTTATCTCAATTTATACATGAAAGAATGGTTGTCTTTTTTTAATTACAAGAATATTTTTACAGAAATAGAATTTTCTCAAGATTTAACTACGTGAACACAAATTAAAATGAATTTTCCTTCACAAATTAGAAGAGGGAGATTTGATTGAGTTTTTAATAGCAATGATCATATTTTTTGACCCAATTACATTAATGATTCAACCTAAATTCATCTTACATCTATGATTAAAAGTTTATTATTTGGATAAAATTACTTCTGATTAGGTGATGAACATTACTCTCGATGAAATTGATCTAGATAAATAGTATTTTAGACGAAATTCGTTGAGATAAACAGTACTCTCTATAAACAATAACTCGACGAAAATTAGTTTCGATAAACAGTATTTCAATAAAAATTCGTCAAGTTGAACAAAATCTTCGATGAAATTCGTCAAGATAAACAGTACCTTCAATAAATAGTATCTCAACGAAATTTGTCAAAATAAATAATACTGAACAGTACTCTCGATAAATTTTAATCTCAAATTTTGTCGAAATACTGTTCATCTTGACAAAATTCGTTGAGATGAACAAAGCTTTCAACAAATTTCGTTGAGACAAAATTTTAGTCTCAAATTTCGTCAAGTACTATTCTTTAACACTGTTCATCCAGTGCTATTTATCTTGACAAAATTTGTTGAGATGAACAAAATTCTCGACGAATTTCGTCGAACTACTATTCATTACACTGTTTATAAAGTGTTTATCAAGTATTGTTTATCAATATTGTTTATCTACTCACTAATTAAGGGTAATTTTGTCCAATATTGAACTTTTGGTTTCAAATATAAGAAATTTGTAGCTCATATTATAAATGAAAATAAGCCTGAAAACTTAGGGATTTTTGAACTTTGTAACCTAAAAACACTTCTCGTTTACGTTTATGACCAAGTTTTTAAATCTTTTCTATTTGAGGTCAATTACAATAATTTTGGACAAAAATACTCCTAATTTTTAGATGATAATATTTCCATCGAGTGAACAGTATTTTTTGTCAAGGGAACTGTATTTTTTACAAAAAAAACAGTATTTTTCGTCGATAGAACAATGTTTTTCGTCGAATAAATCATATTTTTCACCGAATAAATAGTAATTTCACCTTTTTTTTTAGTGATTCTTTTTTTAAATCTCAAAATTTAGATAAAAAATTATAATCAAAACAAATAAATTAATACCGAATCACCCGTAAACTAGTTTTTAAACATTTTCTTAAAAATTTACTAACTTTTTTTCAAAATTCACATAAAAAATTATAATCAAATGTAAAAATTTTAACTTCAAAATTTTGAGTTCTAATATAAATTGGGATTTTTGTCCAAAATTGTTATAATTAACCTCAAATTGAAGATATTTAGAAGTTTGGCTATAAAAATGGATATTTTTAAACTATATAGGTTAAAAACTCAAAAATTACTATTCCTATTAAAAACCCGATTTAATCCTTAAATTTTTTATTTCATTACAAGACATTTAACCGAAGGCCTTCCTTTGCTGATGCCAATCCCTGCATTAACTTTACTAAGATCAGAGTCATACAGACAAAATCACATTTTGAACAATAATCATAAATGATTAGACCATTAGTATAGATTTATAGGGGCAAAAAGGCATATTCAAAGCAAGGATTCTTAAATATTCAGTAAAATCTACAATATTTTTTTGTGTAGTAAACAAAATGTTAATTTACATTGAATAATTTTATGTTACACAAATAATTCAAAAAAATACAAGCCTAATTATACAAACTCGAAATCTATCCTTTGGATAGCAAAACAATGAAAAATCGGCTACCAATAGTGGCTCTCTGAAGAAGCATAAAGAATATGATATGTTACAAAAAAGACAGAAGAGATGTATATAAACTGAAAAGGCGAAATCACATAATTTCATCTCGGGGGAGGATCCAATATCGGATTCATTTCTATTTCTACAGATCCAAGCTCCCTGGAGTTCCCTAACTTCTCGGCTTCTCTTGCAATCTGAACATCGCAAGGATAATAGTATTGATAAAGAACTTTAACCACAAAACGTGGTATGAGTGCCGCTATAAGAATAATCAACAAGCACAACCAAAATAATCCTGTCTTTGCGACTCTGAAGATGGCCCTGTGACATTATACAGGAGAGGAAAGCTTTAGTCGTTATATACAAGGGCAATGTAATAATATAGTGAACAATTGACAACATGCATGATTGACGTTTCTTCACAGTACAATAAAACTTATGGTAGCAGAAATTCATCTGACTGGCATACAATTGTGGCCACTGCTAAAATATAATTTCAGATATACATCATTTGAGTCAATGATATGCTAGAAAGCAACTAACTTTTTAGGTATTGATCTCTTACGACAATCTAAGAAAACTGTGCAGGGGAATGAAATGGAAGTAAAAAGATAATTCAAAAAGACATGCTGTGGATGAAAAACCTACAGTTATGTAGAGAAAACAGCCATTCAAAAACACTTTCTTGACACAAACATGTATGGTGAGAACAAACACAAATGCACCTCTTAAGACAAAAAAAAAAAATGATAATTCTTATCAATGTGTCTCATAGAGCTCATCAACACTAAAAAAGCATACAAGCAACTAGGAAAGAGTGCATACCAATAACCGGGTAATGTTGGTACAGCATCTATGACAATAACACAAATGCAAGTTGCAATTATAGAGCCCCAAATGGCTGCATGGGTAGGCCAATTCCACCGGATGACATCCATAGCCAAATGTAGGTTAACCAAAACAACCACTGCAATTGTCCAGAGATCCCCTATACTTGACACATCAATGGTGCTTTCCCAGTATGCTACAAGAGGAATAAAATAGACCACAGCACTTTGCCATATCGTGTCAATCATTGTTAGCCAAAACAATTTGGTGTTGTAGCACTCTTGTCTATGCCCAGCTCCATAGAGTTGAGGATACTTTAGAAGAGTTCTTCTACTTAGGTCCTTATCAAGAATAGCCACAACAATTGTAGGCAATGAAGTGTAGATCACAGAATATAACACGCTGCTCCACTCATTAATTGCAGTTGTCAAAGTGAAACAAGTAAATAGCACGTACCTACACAACATAAAATAACATTAGAAGTCATGACTTTGTTATTCTCATGCCATCATGTAGACAACCCTTTGGCTTTACTACAATATGCATTTCGTTTTGAGTCAGCCTAATAAGTGAAATTGCACAAATAGACAACAAAAAAGTCATTAATTTATTTTTTCTTACTGTTATGTGAAAACCGAGATTCAGATGAAGATGAACAATTATATCAAGATTGGCAGAAACGTTTCAGTCAAACTTGTTAGCGTGTTCAAATGTAGAACATGCACAAAAATACAGTATCTGAATAGGTAGTCCACACAAAAATTACTCACCAAAATAATACAAGAACAAGCACTGCATTCCTGTAAAAGTTGTATAATATCATGTAGCCCATGCGCTGATAATTCCAATGCCCATGGACCAACAAAAGTGGAACTAAGAATCTAAACTGCCCCATCGCAAAATCCGATGCCATTACAGCTTGACGACCCTCTTGGCCACTGATGCCAACTCCAACATCAGCCATTTGAATCATTGAAACATCATTGGCACCTATTGTGCATGCAATAAAATTTCTCATATCAGTCAACCACCAAGAAAAGAGTGCACAAATTTCTAAATATTTCAGAGAAAACCAAGGGAATTGTTATTACCATCCCCAATTGCAAGTGTCATGTCAGAGGTCCTGGTCTTTACAAGGGCAACAATTCCAGCTTTTTGCAGCGGTGCTACTCGGCAACACAGTACCACAGAACAGTTTCCGGCTAATTGGAAAAGCTGCAACTCAAGATGTTTTATCTGCATCAGCATATCAGATAACAAGAAGAAACAGAAATAAAGGAAAGATGGTTGACATGGCTCACCTGTTCTTCAAGTTCACTGTCTAGAATATAAACAAGGCTGGTTCCATCAATAATCAATGCCAGTGCAGTTACACCAGCTCCAGAACTTCCTCCAGCGTTGTGGGAGATACCAGACACAGTTACCAGCTTCTTAGACATTAAAATGGCATCTTCTAAACATTTTCTACAAGATTCCTTAGAGTTGCTGTTAATTATAATCTGCGTCATCTTGCTTGTTAGGAGCTTTGATGAGTAGCCAATTGATATTGCAGTTTCTTGCTTGTCCCCAGTCAAAACCCATACTTTAATTCCAGCTGTTCTCAGAGACTCAATAGCTTCTGGCACCCCTTTTTGTAATTTATCTTCAATGCCAGATGCACCCAGAACGCAGAGATTGGTTTCAACATTGGCAGCAACCTTGCGAAGTAAAGCGGCTCTACCAAATAAAGCAGTGCTTGCAGACTCAAAGGCAGATTGCCACTGCTCAAATTCTGAAGCACTCAATTCCCGCATGCCAATAACAAGCGTTCTCAACCCCATAGAGGAATAAGCATGAAGATGTGATTCAGTTCTGCTTATTACGTTCTTGTTCAAAGCTTTATTGATGACAGGAAACATAGATGTGTCAGCACCTTTTACAAAGAGTGTCACGGACTTGTCAGGGCAACCCAATATAACTGACATCCTCTTGCGGTCACTGTCAAACTCATGCAAACCCAAAACATTGAATCTGCTCTGCCCATAAAGAGCAATTAAACAAAAAGTTGAAATATTAAGACCCATATTTCTTGAGTAAATTTTAGAAAACAACAACTGGAAAGAATAACAGAAGTAACTACAATAGTAGAACAGTACTATCCCAAAATTAGTTTGCTGCCACCAACTTCCACCACCAAAAAGTGGATATGTTTAATTATTTATCTCTACAACAAAGGACAAATCAACAAAATAGATCCAAAAACAATCCCAAGCCACCTCAAACTCCAACATCAACCAAGCACCCAAATAAAGGAGATGAGCATACATCATGTTGTAATACAGAAGGCATCTCATTTATAAAATTAAAGAATTTGTCTTCAGCTATAAGTTTTCACCTCAAAGATGAAAGTAGAAGGGAACTTCGAGCAATTACAGAAGTACACACAGATCATTTTTTGTCTTTTTAAAAAGAGATCTATATTTTCTCCTAATTCTAAACTTGAAGTAACTATAATGACTGCAGCAACAGTGTAAGGAAACATTTAGTCTAACCACATCAACACATGCAAATTTTGAATTAGTAGGGTGACCATAGTGGAAGTAGGTTCAGAGATGACAACGATGATTGTGCAAGAGTAGAAAACAAAGGGAGCATAGCATGTGAAATTACCTTTGCCTTTCGCCTAAAACATCAACAACTATGTGGCCAGAAGTTCGTTCAACTAGAATAAAACCATATGCAGCAGCAGCATAAGCCAACGCTTGTTCATCCGGAGACTCCCCTTGGTAATCTATTAACTTAATAGTAGGATCGGATGTTTCAACAACAAGAGGCACAATAGTATTGCAAGCTGCCATTGCAAGGAAGAAATCCCAGACATGTTTGCCTTCTTTTGTGTTCTTTCCACTTCTTGATAGTTGTAGAAGTTCAGGATCAACATTCACCTGCATCTTCGGTCTCAAAACTTTTCCATCCACTGAAAACCAAAGAACATAAGCGCAAAATCAAACAGTCAGCTCGCGCAAAAGAAAATCAGAAGTTACAACTACAGATATATTGTCAAAAGTTAAGATGCAGTACCTTGTACAGAGTATCCAACTTCCTCATTTCCAGAAACTGCTTTGCCACCACTGTAATCTACACCCCAAATACTCGCACATCGAAATTCCATCTTATTCTCGGTAAGAGTACCAGTTTTATCTGAAAACACATACTTTATTTGTCCTAAATCTTCATTTATGTTTAAAGCCCTGCACTGAAATCTTGAACTTGTGGCCTCATCATACATTTGGTTATCTTGGATCATGAAGTAAGCCTGGCCAGCCCGGACAAGTTCCATAGATATATACAAAGAGATAGGGATCATGACCTGGAACACAATAACTGACATGAGGAATGTGAAAAGGATCTCCAATCCCCATCCATAATATTTATAGTTATCTGGTTCACCCTCAGAGAAGTCCTTTCTTCGATAATAAGGCAAGTAATCCAATTCATCATTGTGACGTTTCAACCAAACTGCTGCACAGACAGAGACAACTGTACACAAAGCAATGAGGAAAAAAGAGAGCTTGATTATCTCTAAGTTCATATGTGTCTCAAGCCAGCTCCTCTTAGATGGGGCTCCAGAACTGTTAAGCATAACTTTTGTTTCGCGGCCAGCATAAACTACCACGCCAAGAGCCCAAGTAGTATTTTTCAGCTCACAGCCTCGGAGAATAATATTTGAAGGTCCAAGGGACAACCGTTTCCCATCAACTTCCATGATAGCTTGAAAGCCATATATATTCCGATTAGGTTTCTCACACTTAATCAACGCACTGAGCTTCTCCTTTTCAGGAATCTTCAAAAGAGTCTCTTGTTTTGCATACCGAGTCTTCAAATTTGACTCCCCATCCAAATTAATAGTCTGCAGGTATGCAACCCCAGTCGGGTCACTAGTAGAGAGAAGCACCATATCGCATGGAATGGTGTCATTAGCATGAATTTTAATAATTTCACCAACTCGAATATCCTTCCATTTCTTTTGTTGAAACTGATCATTTATCAAAACCCATGCCAATCTATTATTCTCAATTTTATCTGACCTGTGCCGCCTATAATCCTCAAATACATCCTTGACCGCTGTAACCAGCAGGACAAAGGCTAACGGCAAAATAGAAACTCCCCGTCCAAAAACTGCAAGCTGGGGGAGCTGATTAAGTACAGCAATCACAAGAAAATATATGTATGCAACTCTATGAAATTGTTCAAATAAATTCCTGGGTATGAATGTAAGGATTGAATACTTTCCAGTACGAACCGAATTCCCAGCAAATTCAAACTTTTCATTTGACTTCACAGGATCATTTACATACACAAATCTAGCATCCTCTTCATTAATCTCCTTCTGTGACATACTAAGAGCCTCTGAATCACCCCCTCGCGATCCATACCTCACAGGCTTCGATCCTACATCACCAAAACTTACTTCCCTTATCGAATTCCCACGAGAAACCTTCGATTGATTCGAAGAAATGCTTCGTCGTGACGACGAACTGGAATTCACCTCAATACTTGGTGCATTCTCAGTTGAATGATTTGAATCCATCCCGGATACCGATCCAGATAGTCAAAAACAGGTTTCTACTAAATCAAAGTGAACAGAAAAAGTTCTTGAGAATCAAGTATTCTAGGATATGGAGTCAAAAGCTGCCATTTTGAGATCATGATCGAGAGATCAAGGACCTCTTTACCAGCTCAGAGTCAACAATCATCAAAATCACGAGATACCCAGATGCAGATTTGAATCAAAAACACAACAGCGACAAGAAAACAAACAAATCCCACAACTAAAACAGCTGAACAAAGCTAACCCAAATGAAAAAAAAAAAAAGACACCTCCCCCTTATCTTGTAAAGATTACAAAACGGAAGCAAAAAGAACAAAGCTTGAAAGATTGTCAGACCTTACTTACGTGAAACCAGCGCATTCTAGAGAGAGAATACGGACATAAAGAGAGAAGAGACAAACGTATATATTCCGATAGCTGTAGTGTTCTTATTGTGCTCCAACGGTAGTTGAATATCCGCGTTGCAAACGGTGAAAAAATAAGAATGGAAAAAGTCAATGGCATATTCGTTCTAGAAGGAGAGAGAGAGATCGAGGTTTACAAGAAATGAGGAATAGTCGTGATGGGTGGCGACGACAAAAACCAAAACGAAAACGAATGCATTTTTTTATTTTATTATTATTTAGAAAATCAAAGAAAAGGAAGAGTATTCACAAATGGAAATGCATGAACCCTTCCACAAGGAAAGCAGTTTGTTGTCAAAAAATGTTGGATTCTAGAAGCAATTCTTCTGCCTTCTTGGCAGTTAAATGTTGATTTATTATTTTATCTAAATTTATAATGGGTGTCTGATTTTGACCGGAGCCATAGCCAGCCAACCAAAGGATCTTCATTTCACTTCCATATATGTCTTGTTTTGTTGTTCCTTTTCTTTTCTTTTTCATTTTCTGTGCTTTTATTAATGAGATAAATAACATTCATTCCCTAATATTCAGTTTTGACCATCACAGTATTAACACTAAGAGATGAAATTTTGGGACTAATTTGGTATAATTATAAAAATTATATTCTTATTTGTGAAATAGTAATAAATGAGGGACCCAAATGCTTACTGTAGTTCAACCATTCTCTGCTTTTTTTAACTGTAATTTGCTAATTCCTTTTATTAAATTACAGAATCTGTGAACCGCTTGACACTTAAAGACTGTATTTCTATTTTAAGTTATAATTATTTTATTAAGAACTAATTAAAATTTTCTTTTTTAAGTTTAATTGTATTTGAAAGTAATTAAATTATCATATCTATATCTATTTAAATATTTATTATCATTTTTAAATTAATTTATTACATTATCTCACACCCTAATTAATAAATATCTCATCATTTAAAATTAATAAGTTAAGAACTTAATAAATATCCCGATATATTTAACTTCTAATTTTATTTTTAAGGTCCGTTTAAAAGTGTTAAAAAATACTAAAATATAAAAGTGTTTACATATTTTAATATTTTAAAAAAATTAAAATATTTAATATTACTCGTAAAATATTTTAAATATTATTTTAATTATTATGTAATTATGTACAACTTTAAAAATTATTTTAGTATTAATTAAATTTGATAAACACTTAAATATAATTAATAGCTAAATAAATACTTATATTCTTAATTTGGTATTTATACAACGTTAATTAGCACTGACAAACCAGTACTTAGTAGTTATAAAATTTTTATTAATTATTTAATACGACACTTTTGATAATATAATGTTAATTTTATGAGAACATAAATTGGACGAAAATTGTGTTTACGAAGATTAAGATTATTATTTTACTTCGGGAAAAAGTTTTTATCTATGTATATTATATATTTTATGTTATAATAAAAATTCATGTCACATAAAACATAAAATGTATAGGAAATGATTGTCACAACATTTGTGTGATTGTGTATGACAAGTTTGATATTCCCACGTCTTCTAGATTTCCAATCCAACATATATGACCATGACATAATTTAATTAATTAAGTCAACCAATCTATCTTATTGTTTGAAATTCAATTTATTATACTAGACTTATTTCATAGTTTGAAATTTAAAGATAAAATGTGTACACTCGAACATATATACACGTAATATCATATTATATTTTATGATTGAATAATAATACAATGTGACGTGGTAATTCGAATAATTTTACATATTTTATTTTAAATATTTAAGAGTCAAATTTAAAAATATTAATTAGAAAATTCATCAAAGAAATTTGGAATATTGTTACACATGAGAAGTGATTCTAGATGGGTTAACACTCATCTAGAATCCTATAAGCATTTGCTCTTTGTTCAAATTATTCAACAATTTCCATTCATCAATTGAGTGTATATAGGCATTCATCAATTGAGTTGATTTGATGATTTATTAAAAAGTAAAGTGGGTGGAAAGCAAATCAATAATTATGATAGCTTGAGATGCGAAAATAAATTAAAATTAAAAAATGTATTAGCTACCATAATATAATAATTTAACGAGACTGTTTTTATAAATAGTCTTATTAGACCAAGAAATTAATTAATTTTCAAAGAATTAAAGTTGAGTTATTGTTGCATTTATTGATTAATATTAATGACTGGCTAGAGGTGTGTAGCATGGTTGCATTGCTCATTCATTCTCCTTAAACTCGTTGGCAATCTACCGACCCACTCCATACGACAAATTGAACATGAATTGAAGCCCCACGCACACGAACGTGTTCAATTGTCTCCGTGTTTGCGGGAATAAATTTACTAAGACAATCTAACGTTAAATAACTTCTTATGTTGAAATTCACTCCTCTCAGAGATTGGAATTTTTTTGTTAGTTTTTGTCTTTTGTGTGGTTTTCTAAATGCATGATAGACATTGGGACAGCAACAGCAGGAGAACAAAATAAACAGCTGTGACTTGAACGCTAACGTCTTGCTACTTAATCTCAATATTACCCCTTCTCCTATCTTCCTTGATGTCTTCCTTGGTAGCTACTCCTGTGTTTTAATGTTTTAAATCCATAAAAAGAGAATAACAGAAGCTTAGAAGAACAAGCAAAGAACAAATTGCAGACATATATATTATGACATTAGCTATGTAGACCTTGTACATGCAAAATGTTGAATAATTTACCTAATTTCAATGCCACCTTTGAGTTTTTCAAAACATATTTCATGCATGCTCATGCTCATGCTCATCTTCATCTTCTTGGGGTTTTTGTTGCAGTAATCTGCTGCACTACTGTTGCATTAATCTATTTTACTTCTACCAGGAAACCCAAAGGTTCGAAAATCATCAGTTGATTTGATTTTTGCTTTGTTTTGTTTTATAAAAGTATTTGTATAAAAAAAATCAATCAAAGTGAGAAAGTAAATTACTTTCAGGGTGCTTAGACCCTGAGAATTTCAAGGAATTCAAACTTGTTAAAAGAACACCACTCAGCCACAATGTTGCAAAGTTTAGATTTGCTCTTCCAAAACTCAACTCAATACCAGTACTGGGTCTTCCTGTTGGACAACATATTGTTTGCAGGTTTGCTTCATTTGCTTAATCGTTTTCTTTTTAAGACCATAACTTTTTGTATAAATTCAATTAGTTGTGTTGAGCAGGGGAAGGGATAGTGAAGGTAAACAAGTTATAAGACCATATACACCAATTACTTTGGATTCTGATGTCGGTTTCTTTGAACTTGTTGTTAAGGTACCAGAATTCTGATGCCCTTCATTTTATAAAACACGAACAATTGTTTACTTTACTTGATATAATATATAGTTTTGTAATGTAACCATATCACCCATTGTAATAAAATAGATGTATCCAAAGGGAAGAATGTCTCACCATTTTAGAGAGATGCAAGAAGGAGAATATCTGGCAGTAAAGGGACCAATGGTACATTACATTCATTCCATATTTGTTCTGTTCTGTTCTATTACACTAATGTTGAATGGTTGAATTAATAAAGGGGCGTTTTAAATACAAAGTTGGGCAAGCTCGAGCATTTGGGATGCTTGCTGGAGGCTCTGGTATTACCCCAATGTTTCAGGTAACAAATTTTCTTCCATTTCTTTTATTTTTCTTCTATTTTTATTTTTAATAAAAATATTAAATTTCACTCCACAAGTCCAGCTCACACGAGCCATATTAGAAAACCCAAAAGACAAGACCAATGTGCATCTAATCTATGCTAATGTCACACTTGAAGACATTCTTTTAAAGGTAAATTTTGATTGATTTGTTTATTTATTTCTTTTATAATAGAATTCATTTACCCCAATGCATTTAATTTAATTTTGGTACTGAAATATGTTAGTTTTACAGGAAGAACTTGATAGTTTTGCTACAAACTTTCCAGACCGTTTCAAATTGTATTACGTTCTGAGTCAGGTCTGTTATTTAATTTCTTTATATTAAATTAAATTTGAAAAAAAAAAATTTAATTGATTACTGTATTGTAATGAAAATTGGCAGCCCCCTGAGGCCTGGAATGGTGGCACTGGTCTTATCAACAAGGAAATGATTCAGAAGCATTGTCCTGCCCCAGCACCTGATATTCAGGTTCACATGTTTTCCTTCTTTATTTTCTAGACAAAATAAAATAAAATTATAAATAAATAATATTGATTTTAGTACATCAAATTTATGGCAGATTTTGAGATGTGGACCTCCAGGAATGAACAAAGCCATGGCTGATCATCTTAATGCACTTGGCTACACATCACAGATGCAATTTGAGTTCTGATAATATTCCCATTTCCCTGTTTTGTGTTCTGATGTCAATTACTTAGCCTCTTCTTATTTCATATGTAATAAATCATGTAAATCTTGCTTTCCCTCGTTCTTATTTTAATAAGAGGCAACTATAATCTGAAATTATCGGCCAATATAATTATGTCCAAACCATACAATCACAGTTCAATCCAAACCATCGACAAACTTTATAATGAACAGAAATGAAAATTTGCATACAATTTTTTTTTAATACGGATTATCATAGATTCAAATGAGGATGAAAGAGAGAAACAGCACTCACTAGTCAATAATTTCTCCTTCTTCTTCCTCAAGATGAGCATTTTCTTCATCCACACTACCCTTTTCTCCAACATAAAAATTCATTTGTTCATCATTGTCATTATTGTCATCATCGTTAGCATCATCATCAGAAGCTTGAATGTTCTGATCCTTCTTTTCTCTACTCTCATTATCATTATCATTATTATTGTTAACCAGATTTTCGGCAGTAGTTCTGCTGCTGCCTTCGGAGCCATCTTTGCGTACAAGTGAGGATTTCTCTTCGTCCACCTCACCCACCACCCCATTTTCTTTAACTATAACTGAGGGAAATTTTAAGGGTTTCTCAGGCCAATCTTTCAAAAAAGAGTTCATCACCATGAACCGAAAAGCCTGTAACAAATAGCTTTTGTCTCTCCTTATATCTGTACTCAGAAGCTTCTGCAGAAGTGTTGGCTTCCTCTTGTTGAAAGAAGAGGTGTTAGATGATTCGTGGTCTGCTAACTTCTGCTTCTTAGCAAACTGCTCTTTTCTATTATATCTTCCTCTTTTATCGTGCTTCTTATGGAATCTACCCCTTTTATTCAATGGCCTGACATTCTCCTCCCTTCCCCGCACCAGTTTCTCAGAATCTGAAAGATAGTGTGATGGTATTTCTGCAACTTCAACTCCCAACTGAGCCTGCTTTGCCAAGATCTCTTTGAGCTGCTGAAAAACAAACTATATTGTTAGAAGTTGAAATATTATTTAGAAGAAAAAAAAAAGAATTTTAAAAAATTGCATACTCTAGGAAAGCTTATTTATATGTTGATGACTACGAAAATGCAAAATAAATATCACTTAGGGGACAGTTAACCTTGGTCGTTTCTTTACTCACAAAAAGATTTTTATTATAAGCATATTTAGCAATTTTTCTGTAACTCCATAAAACTCTTAGTCCATATAGATTTAAATACCAAAATTTTCATACAGCTTCGGAAAACGGGCACTTTAAGGAGCTAGAATCACCATAGTAACCTTCAACATCAAAAAGGTTGTCTTACAACTCATTCTCCCAATGATACAATGAACAATCTATTTCATGATATCAGGATGAGTTAAACTCTCCAGCGTTTCTTTCATGTTTACATCACAGAGATTCATATGAACAAAATAACAAACAATTTTACTGAAACAGAGAACAAATGATAAATAAATAATATTAAGAGGGAAATGGTTTAAGGAGATGACTACTATAAAGCAATCACAGTTTGAAAAGTAAATACACAAACAGACGGCAAAGCTATTGATTTGCCAAGAAACATGATCTGATAATAAGGGAAAGCACTTCAATAAATTCTTGATCATGTAATCTCATCGTTGTGAGGGGTAAAAAATATGTACGTCACTGAAATTTAAGCAAAAATCATACATACTAAAAGAATAAGGATAAAGAACTAAATAATTATACCTCACGTCGCATTTTGGCCTCTTTATCAATGACTTCAGAGTTTGATTGCTTTTCAGTCAGTTTCTGCAGGTGCGAAAGCAAATTATTAGAACACCAATCTCAATAAGTAACATAAAGCAGACACAGCAAATAATCTACCTTGTTTATATTGGCTTTTGTTGGGTAGTTCTTTCTACGTTCTTCACACCACTGTTTGATTTCTTGTTCCGTATAGTTCAAAGCAAGAGTTTTTCTAACATAAGAACGAATGAGAAGCACACCCATCAGAGCACAGTAGAAAAAATCAGAATACACAAGAAGCAGCAAATAGAGACAAAAGAATGATAACAATATCGGCAGTCTGCCTTCTCGGGCATATATCAAGACAATGAAAAGTTAGTTTAAATTTAGAAAACTAATTGAGAAATGATACTACAAAAGGCTTAGCTAGAGTGTTCAATGGATCGCATGGCAATCATTCATGCAAAAATTCAAAGGTGATCAAATTATTCAAACTGCCTAAACATTCACTACTTGAAGAAAAACTACCTAATTGTTATGAGCTATATAAAATTCATATGAACCAAAAAGAGAAAAACATTTTGAAAATTGAAGCCACCCTTTATGATCATTTTCATCACGGTTCAGGTTAAAAGGACAATTGTTAAAATAATCTTAGAATTACACAGCCCGCCTTATTCCCAAAAAAAAAAAAAAAAAAGAAACCTAAGTAATATAGTACTGTTACACATACATTTCAGGTACAAACTTCACTTCTTATGAGTCACCACAAGGGGCCAGTTCCATAAGAGTGTTCTCCATAAATAGCAAATGATAATTATATCGTTACCTTTTCTTTTCCTGAGGTTGGTTCATATCACTAGCCTGACCAAATTTCATTGCCTTTCCATTCCCACGTCCTGTTGAAAATAAAAATCCATGAGTAACACTGCCCATAAAAGGCAAAAAGAAAAGATTCAGAGCTTGGTTAAGTAAAATGCAATATATTATACAGATAAATTACTATATGATTTGAGGAACCAAGACCTCAGGCAAAACTACACCAGAAATGTTCCTTGGTTTGTTTCTTCAATTCCACCTGCACAGGAATTACCAATATATGGGACCACTGCAAACTTACCCTATTTGATCAAGGTGAGCAGACCATTTTAACACACAGACACTGTTCATCACATTATGCACTTGACTCTTACCAATAATATTGAATAAATACGAGGTTTGATTGCTTCCTCACGTAGGGTAATTTAATGTACTGACAAATTATTTTCATTTTCTTTCTGATTAGAAGTTTTAATGTTTGATTAATCACAAACCTTTAGCTTTTTGATCATTGTGAAACCCAAATTTTCTCTTTGAATTATCCTTCTGGTGAAACTGAGATTTCTGAAACCTGTACAAATTACACATTTATAATCAATTACAAAACTCCTATTCAAAACACTTTGAGAGCAGAAATTATAAACCAAAAAAGGCAGAAGAACTGACCCCTGTAACGGCTTTCTTGTCAGATTTCTCATGACGTTTTTTCCTGGAACATTTTTCCAATTGCTATTTGAAACACTACCATGACCATTTTGAACAGATTTACCCTGCCAGATTAGAGAGGACATAAATTAACCAACAGAAGCTGTACCTCAACTGATAATAATTTCAAAAAAGTTTTGAAGTTAAAGCAAGCAAAAGAGATCAGGAAAAAGAAACCAGCATCTCAAAACAGTTGTGCTGCTAAACCAGGTTTCTGAACTGGCAATAAATCCGTAAACTTCTTGGCTACCCAAATAAAAACATTTTCATCCTATCTGCAACTTTTATGCAAACAATATATGAGCAACCAATGAATGACAAATTATGGAGAAAAATCTTGAGCATGAGCAATCTTCTTGTATGGGCTCTAAGGCTGCCAACGGTCTAACTGCATCTTTAACCAACCCACTTCCCACCCCCACCTTTAAAACAAAGCCAAACTAAAAATTGATCATATAACAAGTTAACGGTATATGGGGAATACTGCAAGGAAGAATCATAAAAATTAGTCATCATTTCGATCTCAAGTTTTACTTGCTGGCAACTGCACAATAGATCAAGAACCCATAAAAAAAGTTCTTGTTTTGCAGTTTATCCTTCAACAAATTCAGCAACACCATGAGAACACAATTTTACAGGACTAAATTCCACACCTTAGAATATACCATATGCACGCTGAAAAACATTCTGTTACTAAGAAGAGGGTAAAATAGATACCTGTGACCTCATGAAAGCTGAAGGTTGCGAGTTCAGACTTTGCTGCGGTCCACTTGAACAAGATTTAAGAGGTGCACACGAGTTTCCTTGCTGAACAAAATTTTGCTGGTTTTGGTTTACAAGCTGCCCAGCCCCATTACAATTCGCAAGACCAAACTGTGGATTCCCAAATAAACTGGGATTCAACATTTGCATAGACAAAAGTTGTTGCACATTTTGCATTGGATTTTGCAAACACATTTGCCCATTGAGCAAACCCAAGTTTTGGTTAAGCTGTTGAGGCATATTTGACAAATTAGGAGTAAATATCTGTCCCTGACACGCATTCTGCGGCAAGTTTCCGAAATTCAAAGGAAACATGGGACCGAGTTGGGGCAAACCCAGATGGTTATTTTGCGAGAAAAGAAGAGGGTTAGGAACATTCATGAAATTAGGTTGAGTTAACAATGGTGTTGGTGGCATATTAGGCATGCCCATGGCGTGTCCATTGGAATTATTCAAAGGAAATGGAATTTGAGGATCGATTATACCCAATTGAGGCTGCATTGGCACAGACGTTTGTAGCATATTAGAAGTGAATGCCTGCTGAATTGAAAAATATCAGAAAAAAAAAAAAAACCAAAATCAGTTTAAACTTCTATTCATAACAACAAATTCAAGTATCCATAACTTGCATATATATACTGAGAGAGAATTACCCGCTGAGGAAGCGAAGAAGTGGAAGAATTGGAACGGTTTTGACGAGGGCGGGATTTGAAGGGAGGTTGCATATTTTCAGAGCAGAGGAAAACTAGAATTTTGCAGAATAAAAGTTCAGAGCATATTTGAAAGGAGCAAATTTCTCTGCGGAGAAGTGCAAGGTAGGGTTTAAGGACAGGTTTATAAATATCTTGATGAAAAGAACGCATCTGCGACTTCTATAGAGTCCTGAACCCGGTCTAAAATCCTTTCAATTGTTGATCCATCTGTAGCAAAGCAAAAGACTAAAGAGCCCCTTACTCATAAAGTAACCAAGTACTACATTGAGGATTGTTCTGTGCCTGTACTAGATCTAGATGTAATCAAGTCTGCAGAACGGTGCCGTCTTATCAAATTAATCATTGTTAAAGTACACTACTGTACAAGTACAAGGCCAAGGCCAAGTTCGTTGATCTGACGGCCGTCCTTCTCCTCCGAACAGCACATTACGTTTAATTAAAACGATCAAATCTCTATACGAATTTCACCATTTCAGTCCCATTGTTTTTTTTATTTTTTATTTTTTATGGTTTTTACCTAACTTTATGACTCAGTTTATATTTTTAATTACAGTAAAAAAAAAAAATTTATTCAAAATTAATTATTTATTTTTCAAATAATTTTACCTTTAATTCGTATTCTCTTCAAAGAATATCATATTTCTTCAACGAAGTCAATTCATTCGATAAAATTACTATTTATTAGACGAATATACTATTATTTCAATAAAAATTCAATATTTTTTCAATAAATTTACTGTTCTTTTAATGAAATTTAATATTTTTTTAATAAAATTCATCTTTCATCAAAAAAATAATAAATTCGTCAAAAAAATAATAAATTTTATCTTTTTTTCTTATTGATTCATTCTCTAAATTCTTAAATTCAAACAAAAAATTATAATCAAAACAAATAAATTTATACCAATTTACTTGTAAACTAATTTTTAATTATTTTTTGAAAAAATTATTAATTTTTTAAAAAATTAACATAAAAAATAACAATTAAACATAAAAATTTTAATTTTAAAATTTTGAATTATAATAAAAAAATATATTTTTATTCAAAAATAAATAATTAAGCATAAATATAATAAATTTGAAAATTTAACTATAAGCCTGAATAAACTGTATGTTTAGGCAATACAAGCAAAAACCCTTTTTTTTTTTTTTTTTATTTTGTAAATTTTTTAGTAAAATGGGAAGCAACAACTTCTTCCCTCCAGTCTCCGTCACCAACAGCGGCCGCCCCGTTATCCTCCTAAACGAAGTCTAAAGCAACCTTCTCTCCAAAATCGACATCGAACCCGAGCAAGACGACGCCGTTTCTTTCTCTCCATTAAAATCCGGCCACCTGATTGTCTCAACCCACCGCCTTCTCTTTCTCTCATCCGCCAAATCCGTAGCCATCCCTCTCTCCGCCATCACTCGTATCTTCTCCTCCAAGCGATCGCTCAAGTCTGTCTTCCACTCCCCCCGCATCCGCTTCCAGGTCTCCGTCACTGGCGGCAATCGGATCCTGGATTCTAACCCGGGTCTAGTCACGGGTTTGCGCTCCGTTGTTATTACTGTTGTTGTGAGGGAGAAAGAAGACTGGGAGTTGTTTTTGGCGAAGTTTTGGTAGAGTTGGCGGGGGAGAGCGTGGGAGACGACTTCTGACAGTGAGAGCGGAACTGGGTCGAATTCAGCTTCGGCTTTCGGGTTCGGGTGGGTTGTACGGGAGTGATGGGTCGGTGAGAATGGTGGGAGTGGCGGGGATACTGAGAAAAGAACAAAAGATGTGGGAGAGCACTGACAAGAGCTTGCAGGATGCTTTTCAGGACTTGAATGCTCTAATGGTATTAATTCTTTCATTTTCATTTATTCATTCATGCGTTTTTATGTAGCAGATGTTTGTTGTGAAACCTATGTATAATGATACATGGGTTTTTGACCGCCCAAAAACACTCCTCATTTAGCCTTATAGACAAGCTTCCAAATCTCTTCTATTTGGGTCAATTACAACGATTTTGAACAAAAATACTATTTTATATTATAATTCAAAATTTTAAAGTTGAAATTTTTATGTTTAATTGTAATTTTTTATATGAATTTTGAAAAAAAAAAGTTAGTAAATCTTTGGAAAGATGATTAAAAATTAATTTACAGATAATTCGGTACTAATTTATTTATTTTAATTATAATTTTTTATCTGAATTTTGAGATTTAGAGAGAATTACTGGAAAAAAAAAGACGAAAATACTGTTTACTCGACGAAATTACTGCAGTTTAAATGAAAAATACTGTTCTCTCAATGAAAATACTATTCTCTTAATGGAAACACTGTCGTCCAAAAATTAAGAATATTTTGTCTAAAATTGTTGTAATTGGTCTCAAATAGAGAAGATTTGAAAGCTTGGCCATAAACATAAACGGGAAGTGTTTTTGGGCTACAATGGTCAAAAACACATGATACATCTCGATGGATTTCTTACATTGTACGGAACTTTTGAATATTAAGATTTTTTGTGAGGAAAGAAAATTAAACTTGCAGTACATTAACATACAGAAAGCACAGAACTAAATTTTGCTAGTGTCTGAATATATTTTTTTTATGGATTCTTTATTCGCTTCAAGTAAATGGTGCAGATTGGACTGGAATTTTGTTTGTTGATTATGTTGTTATTTTTTGGTTTAGGTGCTTTAAGTTTAAGAACTCTTTTGGATTTACAGAATAAGACTAAAGAGATGGTAATGCTAGCAGAAAAGATGAGGCAAAAGCTGTTGTCAGGCTCGATTCCCAAGCCACTTCAACAAATGAAGACGAAATGGGTTCAAAAGAAGACATGCAAGATTGGTTGTTGAGTGTCGGTATTATATCGCCAGTTACAAAAGAGTCTGCAGGTGCCTTGTATCACCAACAACTGTCCCGCCAGGTTAGCTACTCACTTTTTCATGTTCAACATAAATAGTGTGTTCTCTTATTTTTATTTATTTATTCTTTAATTTTACCAAGAGAACATGTAAAATGCTGGAGGTTTTAGGTTTAGAAGGGTGATTTGAACAAGTGCAGCCGGTGAAAAGATCGTAGGTTTCTTGATAGGCTTTAACTTCTTCGGCTTGTAGAGATAAAATATGTGTGATCATATTTCCAATGATTGTTGTCACCAACCACCATAAGGAAGCCAAGTATCTTAGCTTCATTCACCCCAACAACTCTATATTGGAAGTCCTACAATACCTGTCCCATCAAATAATATAACTGCTAAATCCATCCTTTGCATCATGCTTGGACATTAATGGTGTAAACCATCATGTGTGTGTATTTTAAAGTGATGCTAAGTGTTGATATTTATTACCATTCTTTAGAATTCTGGAAACCACAAGATAGAGGAAAGTAATTTAGTGTTCATTAAAAGTGAGTGATGCACAAAGATGATGGATTCAATTTATATAAAACTTATCCATCTGGTCCTCCTTTGCACTTATTTTTTATTCATTAATACATTGTTCTGTTTCCTATCATAATATTTTCAATTTATTATTTCTTGATGCATAGCTGGCAGATTTTGTCAAAATTCTGCTGGAGAGATCTGGAGGAATGATCAACCTTATAGATGTCTACTGTCTCTTCAGTCGTGCTCGGGGCACAGGTTTTGTGATCTTTTTTTGTTTGTTTCACTGAGTGTTCTACCTGTGCCCCGCCCCGCCCCCGCCCCTTCCCCCTTCCCCCTTCCCCCTTCCCCTTCTCTCTAATTCTCCTTTTATGCGGTTGAACTTTGCCAGAGGATTTGTTTCTGAGAAAGGATGGATTTTTTTCTCCTAATAATATCATCCTTTTTATACAGCTTTGATCTCACCAGATGATTTGTTGCAAGCGTGTTCTCTTTGGGAGAAGTTTGATGTGTATGTGTGATTTTTTTTTCATTTATCTATGTGGCAAACTAACCTTCTATTTGAGATTATATTGCTAAAATGTGGAGACTAATTTATTTTGGGATTCATCTCTCAATAATTCTATTGTGTTTATCATGAGATAATGTTTAATGTCATTTGCTGTTTTGTACCTTGTTGAACAGTGCGGTAATGCTTCGGAAGTTTGATAGCAGAGTCAGGGTCATCCAGAGCAAGTCCCACAGTGATGAAGAGGTGATTCCTTTCATCTTAAATCTGTTTCATATTCTTGAAATCTCTTTGTTTTTGTTTGAAATGGATTGCTTTTCATTTTTGAGTGGTAATGATCAAATGGACTGAAGTCTCATGGCTGCAGATGGTTTTGTTACCTTATGAGTTACTTGTCCCATGTGTTGCTCAGAATTAGTTTCTTAAATAAGATAATTGTACAGCTATCCGTAAATCAATATTATACGAAAACTTCTACTGTTTAAACATCTTTTGTACATCAGTCTTTGACTGTTTTTGAAAATATATTTGTACAGTTTTTGCTTCCCCTCCATTGGACCATTTGCTTTCTTTGTGAACAGCTGGTCCACTTAGCAGTTGTACTAATTTTTCATCGTTAATACACTTTTCAATTTCTTATTTTTTATATAATAACAAAGTCGCTACTCATTCAACTGACGAAATTATTTTTTAATTGATTTTAAATAACTTTGCTTGGGGTGGCATAATAATTCTTACATTTGAATGGATGCAGTTTTACGTCTCCTGAATGATTGGTGATATTTTCATTGCTTCGATATCTAGATTCATTTTTAAATTGCTGTGCATCATATAAATTGCCATCCAGACACTAATAGAAACATTAAGCTGATCCAAGTCTCTCAGGGTATGCCATGTTCTGCTCTTACCTTCATTAGGTTAGATGACAACCATTTTTCAATTGAACACACCTAAAGAAAATAGCTGCTGAAGGTATACCAAAATTATTGTTGCAAATCCTGAGATATTATTACAGCAAGGGATGACCAAAAATCTAGAGCTCTGATTCAAAATTATCTTGATTCATCCCACCATGTGTTCCATTGACTTCTTTCTTCCCACCTGTGCTGATCTAATTTTTTCCCCTT
Organism: Cedrela odorata; assembly: GCA_035584115.1. NCBI lineage: Eukaryota > Viridiplantae > Streptophyta > Magnoliopsida > Sapindales > Meliaceae > Cedrela > Cedrela odorata. The sequence continues at coordinate 6,535,145 of JAXCLQ010000006.1, read as the reverse complement.
TTTTTCTTGGACCTCTGAAGACTAAATGCTTGCATGTAAGAATAAGAAAATACATAAAAATAATTATTAAAAAAAAGGGTATCTGGGCACATCCCATGTATTATGAATTAAGTCCCGTTGAATCTCTTGAGGAGCTGAGTGGCACTGCTTAAAAGCAGGGCGGGAAAAGCCCAGATTTGAAAGATTATTAGCCATCGAATTACCTTTCCTATTACATTGAACATGTATGTATGACCATGCCAACTTTCCCCACTTCTTTTCCTAATTTTTTTTTATTAGTATCATGATAATCTCTAACTTGTGGTTTCAAGTGCAGGTTTTTGCTGGAATTAAAGCCCTTGCGACAAAGCCTGAAACTCTCGTAAATGGAATAAGTGAAAGTGATGCTGCCATGACAATAGGGATTGCTCCTGCCATGGCCAAAGAGCATCTTCTGACTGCTGAGAGCAAAGGTATAGTGCTGTGAAATTTTCTTAGGAGATTACTGACATTTTTGGGATCTAACATGTAGTTGAATATTATTGGCAGGTCTTCTTTGCAGAGATATCAGCCCTGATAGCTTTCGCTTTTATATCAATCTGTTTCCTGAAATCACTCTTGAGGATTTGTACTTGTAAGTGAAATTTTTTTTATTGGTATTTATTTCTTACACTTTTTCTCTAATATATTAGTTGAGAACACCCATTTGGTGTCTCCCTTTGTTCCGATTCTCAAATTACCCTTATTTTCTTTTTTATTTTGATAAGAAATTGAAAAGATTTTTATTATTACAAAATATGAGACAATACGAACATTGACCAGATGTCCACAATCAGCTCAAAAACAGAAAGCCACATAAAAACAAAATAATAACTGTGCCCCATGTAACCAAAAACAGCCTCAAAATCTACGAACTATCTTGCAACCCTTGTCCAATTGTTAAGAATAAAGAAAAAAAGCTTTATACTGAAAATCCTTTGAAACAAAAGCCCGCAAGGATGCAAAGAAGCAGATTCTGTGCAACTAACATTGGACTTCTTCCACTCTTTTCTTCAATAATATGGTTATGCCTTTATTGTCAAATCACCCTGAGACGAGCTAGGATGGCATATTTTGACATAGTCTTGGCTTTCTTTCCTTTCCCAAAGAAAAGTTATTTCTCCATAAGTAGAGAACCACAAGTGCCTGAAGCAACCACAAATTTTTTTGCTTCTTTAATAGTGTAGTTCACAAAAAAGAGACTATTGGGCAATGAAGAAAAAGATAATCTGAAATCTCTTCACTTCTTCCCCTAAATGTTCATATTTCAATCTCATGAAACAGAAAATAGGCTGTTAATTATACAAAGATTTAACACTGCTACTACACATTAAATGCTGGTGTAAAAAAGATCAAGCATGATAAGTTAATGTAGAACTAAGTTGGGCAGGATCTCAGAAAATTAGGTATTTTTGGGTTTTGGCGTGTGATGGAAAGGATTTAGGTTTGACAAAGTAGGATTTTCATCAGAGGAGATTTGAACACTGAAAATAGGCTGAATTGGTGACAAAGCTTGTGGAAATTTTGCCTGAAATTGAATTAAGGATTTGACATAGCCTTTTGGTGGTTAAAAGTTAGTGTGGGATATTAGGGTTAGATGTAGGGTTAGATTTAAGGTAGAAGACTTAAGTTTGTGGATGCTTTCCAGGACAGTGGAGGTAACAGTATTTATGATTGTTCATGATTTTGACTTTCTATTGATAAGGTTCTAGGAAAAAGAGACGGCCAATGGTCCACTCAACATGATGATTAAACTAGAAGTTTCTTATTTATGCCAGGTCATTCTTATGAAAAGTAGGTAAATGCATCGGGTGGGTTTTTTCTTTAAAGGTTACGCCCTCCTTTGATGCTCTGGAAAATGTCATATTACAATTGCAGTTAAATTCAACGGTGTGCCTTAATAAGAAAAGCAGTGCTCTGACTAAATGCAATAAGTCAAAAGGCTAAATGGAAGAAAGAGCAAGGTCTCATGATTTAAACTCAACTGTGTTATTTGTGCCAAATATTAAAATTATTTGTACATTCTTTCTATTGCAGGTTGTGTTTAGCTCATCAAACTTTAGTTTCTTCGAGTTGTGAATAATGTCTAAGGCCATTTTCTTGTGCCAATTTCAAGCGTATGATCTGGTAAATCAAGCTATAGAATCCTCATAGCAAGCCTTACCTTTTTCAATTGGCATCAAGAAGGCATTACAAGTATAATTTTTAGCAACTGTCATATCATGGAGTAACTTTTGTGTGCAGTCTCAAATGAGTTGATTTGCACAGGACCTTCAGTTTTTTTTCCTTCCTTTTTCAAGTTTATTCTTTTTTCGGTAAAGCTGCTTTATGGATATCATCACCATTTTGTTTGGTGATGGTATTCATTTTTCATTCTGATAACATTTAACACGTTAAAGGCAATGGTATTCTTTTCATTTTTCACATCAATTTTATTGTCTTGAGCTTTTTATTTTTATTTTTTTGGATTTTTTGGTTTATTTTTTGTTTATTGTATTTATGATGTGCATTTTGTTGGTATAGAGTGACAGATAACAGGATCTATAGTTAAAACTGCTTCTGCTTCTGGGTAAGATTGTTTTCACCACTTTTTCTTTTCGGATTTACAGCTAGAACAATAACACAACTAAGTATTTGTCCATTTTAGTGAATGTGAGAAGCTGTAGTTATTAAACTCTATTTGTTTATTTATCAAGCTTCCTTTTCTTCCTCTTCTTCAATTTTTTTCTCTTAGCTTGGGATGAATCCTTACGCTGAAGATTCTAAACCACTGAACCAATCACAATGCCTGACTCCAGTGGTGAAAATTTTCCACACAAGTTCACTTTTCAGGCTGATGTTCCTTCTTTATTTCGTCATTGCAAGTTGCAAATTTGATTTACTTGCAATGGGACAGAAATGGAGAAATATGGGGAGGAACCAAAGCGATAATATTATCCTGTTCGTTGTAACATAGAAGACAGTCTGGCCATTAGTAAAGGTGACAATTCTGGAGCCAACCCAAGCACTCATGAAGGTGACAGACGTGATTGAAAATTTTCATAATTTTGTCCCCATTAGTTAATTTATCAAATAAAATAGCTGCTAGATAGATGGAAATTGAAGGAACTAAAGATTGTAAAGAAATCAAATACAATTACAAAAACTTGATTTGTATTTTTCTTCAGATACGTTGTATTATAGTGTTGAATGGGTATGGTTGTGGAGAAATATTCTTTCTCATTGATTTGATATTGTCATGTTGGTTACCACATCCTTTTATTATTTCCAGAGAATGTATGTGACACTTTTGCATTGATGCTCAATAGAAATTGTGATGTTCAAGAACATGGATACGTATAATAGGATCCAAGAAATTTATGCGTACATCCATATTATTCAACAGTTTATTATTATGCATCCATGCAACTCGGTTTGCAGAGAAGCAAGATATGACCACAAAAAAGTTGGTAAGTAATCACAGGCAATGTGAGAAATTACATTTGCACCACTTGATTAGATGGAAGAGAATATCACGATTTCAAATATTTATAGTGAGATGAAACTTAAAACTTGTAAGAATAGAAAAGCAGTATCACATGAAATGTAGTGGGTAACAAACACCTTGCTTGTGATTTGTTACACTGTACTTGCTATCAAATGCAAAACCATGAAATTGTCCTTTTCTTACTGCCGTTAATTTTTACTGAGACAATCTTCTGATTGTGTTAATTTGCTACAAAGATGACTTCATTTTGATGGAATTATTTCAGCAGCTACTATCAAACAAAATCAGATGTAACATACCAGCAATACTCTGTAGGCATCATTTAAATGGGCCTAAATATATAAAATAAAACAAAACCCAAGAAAAACAGAGTTTATATACATTTTCATCAAAACAATTTATTGATTATGCTGAAAACTCCATTTTGCCAAGCGATTTAGGATACAACATGTATTATCCTTTTTTTTTCTTTGTAGTCCTTATCGTCTAAGCTGTTGCAAGCAGCTGATCAGGTCGATGAGACCACTTTGCAAAACAATCTTACAGTAAGAGTGAAGTCATTCAGCTTCAAGTGCCGCGATCTCATATCTGACTTCCTCTAAATGTTCATTTATGGCAGTCACAGCATCCTGCACGCCCCTAATGGCTTCCTTCAGAGCGTTGTCATACTCAGCATCAGCTTCTGCCTCTTCAGTGCCAGCAGCATCTGTTATCTCCTCAACATGCACACACTCATGCTCCATTGGCTTCTTAAATTTACAATTCTCATGGCTTACTAGACGCTCTGATGGGCGACCAGCCTTCTTCAATAGCTGAATTGTAGCCGTCTTCAGAACAAAGAAAAGCAATTGTCAGAAATTAAGAGCAAGCAACTGTTGAATGTTACATGAGGAAGAACTACAAGGGATTCAACAAGGATACAGTAAGATTAATAACAGATTTATTTCAGCACTTAATGTTGTAATGGCATTTGATAGTGCATTACAATTCAGCACTTAACTTAACAAATACTTAAAAAGTTATTTAATAACCAGGCACAATGCTAAATGTTGAGACTGAATGCAATGAAATATTAGAAGAATTTATTTCTTTCCTTTTTCTTACCACTATCAACATAATCAGCATAAATTCACTACCATTGCAATCACCACCACCACCGCCGCCGCCAATCACAGTCATCATCACTACTACAACTATGAACATGGTAAATGACACAGAAACTATAATACTATTGAAGCCACACCACATCATCCTGATACACTTATTACCAAAAGGTTGCTTGGACATTGCCTATTATCCCAACCATTGACTTTGACATTGCTGTCACTACAATCAATGGGAGAATTAATTGAAGCATATTAGATTTTTTCTTCATTTTTTATCTAAATAAATAAAACAATAAATGGGGAAAATTTTCATCCTCAGAATTCTAAATATAGTATCCAACAAACAGTTCGTCTACATTCAGAACTAATATTTAGCATCACAATTTGAGCACTAATAATATCAGAAGTCATAATTTGGCAGTCCCCAACTTCAGTTTTTAACAGTAAGCCTTCAAATTTAATCAAATAAGATCTACGTCCTAGTCCGTATTTTGAGAATGCTGCTCCAAAAAGCAACACAGAATTGGTACAGTAACTCCCAACACTATAGATACATGTTGCAATCACCCATCTTTCTAAAATTTCCACCCCCAAAAGCCAACAGCTGCAATAGTTTTTCAGGAATGCTAGTCTCCATGACAAACTTAAGATAAAAGCAAACAGTTGCACTACAACAAAGGTTTTATATTCATTCTAGAAGAGAATGTATTCAAAAGTGAAAATCTGGATCTTCATCCTGCAACCATTTCTAATATATTGTTTCGATGACTAAATAACCAAATAAATTACATGATGGAATGCGGACCGTTTTGATAACAATGAAAGTAATATTATCAAATTAAAAGCAAACCCATTTCACATAAACAAAAAGGTTGCCAGTAAGTTGGTGAATATACCAGATGCAATTTTTGCTTTTCTTGTGTCTGAACAGATCTGAGCAGCTGAGCTAGATCAACTCGGCAAAAATCAGGATGCAGAAACAAAGACTCTATTTCAAGGACCTGTGTACAAGCAGAAACACTAAGATCGCATGATCAAAACAACAAAAAAACAAGCAAAAAACGTTATGCTCACAAACTTGTTTTGAGCAATCATTGAACTCTGCTGTAATCTCACTGCAAAGTTGTTGGTACCCCAATTCCACTCCTGAAACCATATACTCGGAAAACCCCCTGCCAAGTTCATACCAAAAAACGCTATCATAATTCTCTCTCGAGCCGATGGATCATAATAAAGGCAAAACCTATCTTGCGCTGAGCCTCATCTAAATATCCGGTCACTCTATAATACCGGGCACTCACACTAGACTACCTTATTCTTACACACTTCTATAACAAGGACTCAGTACCAATACATGAAGGTATTAGAGAAATTTCTACGAATATCAAATTAACTAAAGGACATGATGACAAACTTGGCTGAAGCTCTTTGTCTCAGCGGCCAAAATCCAATGAAATCTCTGTAATAATGTTTCCAAAAACTATGTGGGAAAACGAAAAAGGGTTTCATTCTCCTTTTAGGGTTCATTGAATATGAATCCTCGGAGTTTCATGTACGTTAAAACTGGGTGAATATCAAGTGGGTCATTTCCAATTCTGCAATTTTATATGCTAACATATTTTTTCAAATCATTTAGGGCATAATCTTCCTCCATTATCATCATTTTTGGCCAAATCAAAGTGAATTTGTTAATAATAAGATGAGAAAAACAAGGAACAAGCGTACCGTTTAAGCTTGGCATAAGCTTGAGCTCTACGCTGCTGAATATCGAGGAATCTGCGCAGCAATTGAAGGGTTTTGGAAGAATTGTTATTAGCTTTTTCGTCTTCTTCAATCTCCATTGATTCCGTTATTTTTACTTTCTTCTCAAAATCCTCCATTTCTTCTTGTTCTTTCTTCATTTCTAACATTTTGTCCCTTTTACGTCCCATTTTAGCTATATTTTTTATTTTTATTTTCGAAATATTTAATATGATTTATTTAAATATTAATTAAAGAAAATTAAATAATCAAATTTACTAAATCATTGTATTACATAAATCTTTTTATTATATAAGCGGAATTATTTATCTGCAATAGGATAATATAAAATTTTATTAAAATAATATAAAATAATAGAATACAAATTGACTTATGCATAATCTATATAATTTATTTTTATTTTATTTTTATAAAAAAATTTATTTACTCTCGTAAAAATATAAGACTATATAATTTATTTTTATTTTATTTTTATAAAAAATTTATTTACTCGTAAAAAATATAAGATGTATAACAATAACTTGAGTTCCTTTTTGCAATAGTAATATAATTTTATGAATTTACTTTGTTCCACTTGTCACTGTTGATAATTTTACTATTTTGATGATATTCAATTTAAAAAAATTAAATTGAAACATTAGTGGAATCATATTATTTTGTGACAATAATTAAATAACAAAAAGAATATAAAATAAGAGAAATTTAATTAACTTTCAAGTCACCTTTCAATCATTGGAAATGCAAAATGACACTATTTGTAAAATTTACAACCAAACTGCAATAGCATTAAAATTGGTTAATAATGAATGGTGCAATTACATTCACATCTTATTGAATATGCTCATTTTCAATGTATTACATATATATATATAATGCTGGTTTTATCTCATGGTTTTATATCTCATTGAATATGATCATTTTTAATTTTTAAATGTTTTTCTTTTTAAATATATATAATGCTATCTCTTGGTTTCTGCTGTTTTTTAAAATATTTACCTATCATTGTGTCCAAACCCAAACCCCTTTCTGTAATCGTTGTCAGTTCCGAAATCTGGAAACGATATTAACTGAAGTTTTGTAAATAAAGACGATGACACTAATATTCAAAGATAATTTGTGTTGCTCATATACCATACACATATATACAACACAAATTTTGAGTAGCCAAAAATTTTCTTATGCCGCCGCCGAAACATTTCCTGGCACTCCACTTTATGTTGCTGAGTTCGGCGATGGTGTATTGGGAAGCAATTCATCAGCAGGTTCAGACTCAGTGGCTGAGATCAAAGAAGCTGATTGAATCTTTCCAGCTAGCTCCAATCGCATCAAAATAACACCTCTGGAATAAAATGAGCGCAAAAAAAGAAACAGGCTGTTAATTGTTCATGATAAAATTTTAGGTGGGAACTTGGTCACTTTTTGATTACCATCCAACACATCAGCCCAGTAAATAAATTTTGCAGCTAAATTCATTGTTTAGCAGTTGATATCAATATAATCAAAATATGAAATGCTCACAAAACAATATGCAAATGGAAAACAGTGTAGGTGCTTGGAAGAGTGACGGATGATGAATAATGTAAAACCAAAATCCAAATTTCTCTGCCAGTCTTCATACATATCCCAGAGTCTACCAGACAAAAATATAAAGAATTTAGAGAAACAAATTTTAGTTCCACAGGATTAAACGAAAGAAAGGAATTACTAATGAGTATTTTTCACTCCCAAATAGAGATGCCACAAATGCTTGTAGGTACATACACACCTGTAATGGAACAGACATTTTGGTTTCTTAAAGAAGAGGTTCGGTTTTAACTTGCCAGAGAGTATGAGATACTTGGCAAAGCACTTAAAAAATTAATGAGACATTCCCTTTAAAAAAATAATTTCTATACTCATTCCAAGCACAATGACGTCAGTGCAAATGTTCACCGATCACTCTAAAATGAAGAAAACTAAATACAATAGGGACAATCGTACCTTGCATAACGAGACTGTATGGAAATATCCCGAACTTTAATTCTATTGACAGTACCACTTTGGCTTACTAGAACCACCTGCTCATCACTTTCACCATCTTCTGCAATGAGAAAAAAAGAGAGGAATAATTTGAAACATCACAAAGAAGTGTCAGTGAAATTGATCAAAGGAAACCACTGCTTCCCACTCACTAAACACAAACATTAGATTTACCTGCCAATGAGAAACCAACCACAAAGACTGCTGCCAAGCGATCCTCAGCAGAAAACTGAGATTCATAGATCAAAGAAAATGTCATGTGCCAAATGAAAACTAAAAGGCAAAAAGACAATCGCTTTAGGAGAAAATCGAGAATATGGAAAATCCACGATACCTTATAACCTATTAAACCAACTCTATTCAAAGGCAACTGCCGGAAGCTGCTCAAGGGAACCCGCTTTCCATAACCGTTTTCAGACACAAACAACAACCACGGACCACTAGAACCCTTGACACTGGAGAACCACGGAAAAATTTACATAATTATTAATTTATATTAAAAAAAAAGGAAATTATATTTAAAATTTATTCTGCACATACTCCCTTTATATAGAGAAGGAAAGAAGATGTAAACTAAATCATATCTATCAAAGCGAGGATGAATTTGGATTTGAGTTAGTACAATTGCACAAAGATCAAATTTCTTTCTCACTTATTGTTATTTCTCTCAAACTTATATAGACTTCAACAAGATTGCAAAAGCTTTACCTCCTATCTCATGACACCTAATAAAGGTAGAAGACATGATGCAATTCATACATTCCCATGCACAACAAAGTAAAAATCTAATATTCTCATTAAATGTAGTACAAAAAACAGTAGATGTAGTCAGATTAGCATCGTAAGTGTTACAATCTGACTGGTGAAACAGAGGGTTACATACAGAATTCAGAGATGATGCTTGCAAAGGGACTCCAATGAATAAACATTAAACACCCAATAATGCTAGGATGATACTGAATGAACCTGACACTAGCAAATCAACCAATATATTATAACAAAATCTTATAGAATTAAAATTACAAAATGATTATAAATATATTTAAAATTAAGAGCTCCCAAAGCATTTAGTAACGTAAAATAAGGTCAGTGGCTTTGGGAGCTTATCTGCAGAGATCCTATTATAAATTCTTTCTTGTTCACAAACAAGCACCAGTCCAGCCCAACCATTTTATTTTAGGAAGGTAGATCTGTCTAGATTAGTATTGCTAGCACTATCTATACAAGTCTAGCAACCAAAAAATTAGCATATAATGTAGAATAGAAATTAATGGGGGCAAACATCCAGAGTAATGTTTAACAAATTACTTGCTGTAGGAATCTTCCAATGCCTTATTCAAGTCTTTCCGCAAGGTTGCCGGTATAACGTCCATGCTCGCCATCTTGTCCCCATCTTTTAGTCTCATGGCTACTGCACCCCTTGTATTTCTGCTTAATGATCGGATCTGAGTTCACAACAAAAAAAAATGGAATATAATATAAAATAAAATAAAATAAACATGGTCACAGAAGAATATTCAGAAGCATCATTTGAGCCTCTGGTATCATTCATAGTCATGGATAAGAAATTAGAAAATTACGCTTAGGTCACTCTTGTTAGGCTTAATTAACACCCGAGCAACAAATGTTAGAAAAGGTGACACTTCAGTGCAGCCATTAAGATTCTCAAGTCCTTTTCAAATAAAAAACAATTAAACTACAGTTTTGAACCAAATTGATCTAACAAGTAACATTATCTCCAGATTCACTTTGCTTCAACTTCGCTCTACCTGACAACTTAAAGACTCTTGATCAGACATAAGGAACTAAATTTGAATACGAGAATGATAAGGAAATGACAAAATTTTAGCTACTGCAGAAAAACCCCAAGTAAACCTACAAACATGATATATGTTTTAAATAGCATGTATAATGACAAAGAACAGCATAAGAGAACTTACAATGTCGCAAGAACTTAGAATGACCATTCCATTTTGTGAAGCCATGGCCACAAGGTCATCATTTGTGCAGCAATGGACCCATTTTAACTCATCACCAGGAACCTAGCAAATTGGTTCAAAAAGACTAAGAAAACTTATTGAAAATAGGCTAAAACTAAATACTGAAGTAGGCTAGAAGAGGACTAACCAATTGAATTGCTATGATTCCTGTTGACCGTATTGAAGAGAAATAATTCAAGGACACTTTCTTGATGTAGCCATTCACTGTAAGCATTACAAGAAACTGGTCTCCAGTAAGCTCACCCACAGGAATAATGGAAGTTATTCTCTCACCATCAGATAAAGATAAGATCTGTCTCCAACATCAAAAGAGTTGCGGAATGTTCAGTTGTTAAAGAAAAGATTACTTGGTAGAAGAATAATAAATTGCAGACTACCTGGACAAGTGGTGTCCCTGCAGCATTACGCGTGCATTCAGGAATTTTATATGCACGACTAGAGTACACTATTCCCTTATCACTGCATAAGATATATGTTAGCCATGTCATATCTACAATTACGGAAGAATGGGTACAACACGTTTTTTTTTTTCTTTTTGTTTCGATAAGAAGCAAAGGAAATTGTATTAATAAAAATATATATATATATATATATGAGATATATCGACGGGTTGGATGTCCATAAATAAAACCAAAAAACAAAACATGGGAACACGTTATATTAAAAAATACAACTTAAAAAGATGGGTACAACACATACTTAGGTAGATGAGAACCTTAAAGTTGGACTAAAACAAACCTAATCTGCTTATCATTGTATTAAAAGGCATGTTCCTAGATATTGAGTTGTTTTCTCAGATATAAAGATCTGGATAAAAGACAAATATTATCCGGAAATTAAAGCATCATTTACTTTAGTACTACCGGACTTGGCAAGGCTTCCTTTTAATACTTAGAAGCATATATATATAGATTTTTCATCGGCAATAATTAAGAAAAGTGAATTAATGTTTTTATTTTGAGTGATACATCATGTGGAATGAGATGACAAATTGAGATTTCGTAAGAAAAAAAAATCAGCGCATACAGGCAAGTCTGTTGGAAAGGAAAGGTGAATTAAATTCATGCCACAGCTGTCATTACCTATTGCTGGTGGCAATGAGAAAATTTAAGGGAAGATATAAACAGAGGGGATTCATCCAAGATGTCCTACCTACCACTAGGGGATTCATCTAAGATGTCCTACTTCCAGGAGATATCTTCAAATATGGCTATATGAGCCACAATTGCAACATAAATAAATATGTGAATCCAACTGGTATTTACCTAACACATATATTGAAGGCAAAGACAAAATTTCAACTAGATTTGAAACTCTATTCCAAGTGAAAGGTCATAATTGTTTGTTTTGTTAGTAAAAAAATTAGCACCCACCAAAAGCAAGTTGCAAGTTCAAATATAGAGTGCAACTACTTCACCTAGTGAACATCAAGGGGATTGTTAAATAGGGAAAGATTCAAAACACATCAAGCTCATGCATTTTGCGAGAGAAAGCAACCAAAGAATATGTTAAACACGGTCCTTTCCATCACACAGCCTGAAGAGGCTTGCTCAACTAGGTCTCACATTTATTTCCTACAATTCTATTCAATTACCATAGTCTGCATATAATATTAGAACACAATCATCAACAATATATAAGAAAAAATCAATGAAAGAAATTATTGTATAAGAAAGGAAAAAGTGTAGCAAGGATGTCTCATTCAGATCAACATTAAGCAACAATGTCAAACAGCAAAGTTGAACACTTGACTAACATTTTCAATACTCTGCCTCAGATACATACCGGAATACTGTAGTGGGAGACAGACCCACACTGCCACATTAGGTCATTTATTGTTTTTGAAGCGTGTGATACACAGGTAGTTGGTCAATTATTATTCTAGAAGTGTGTCAGAAAAAACCTAATCTGTTGTTTCATGTAGACATGTCGCTCTTCATAAGGCCAACATCACTCGTTAGAGCTATATATATGTGTACATATGTAATGTAGAGTGAGGGGACAGAAAAACTCACAATCATATACAGTAGGAACAACAACAATCACAATCGACAAAAGGATCAGAAGTACCTGAAGAACAGTACATGGTCATGTGCACGACAAACGATAAAGTCAGACATTGCATCATTAACTCTCAGTTTTCCAACAGATTTTCCTATTGTTCCGCGATTTTGAAGATTAAAGGTGTTAGGCTTCATCCTCTTAACATAACCTTTTTCACTAATCGCCTGAAAATCAGATAGATTACATCGAGAATTAAGATCAGGTCTTTAGAGCCCCATGATCTGATGCTTGAACACGATGTAAACAAATAGGCAGAGAACAAAATCAGTCAATAAAAATGTTAAGTCATGTCACATACCAGTAGCATCTCATCATTTGGAATGATATCTATATCATCAAGTTGATAACTATCAGAGTCTTCTAACATCGAACGCCTTGGACTCGAAAACCTGTTCTTTAGCTCAATTACTTCTTGTTCTATTAACTACGAGTACAAAAGAGAGAAAAAAAAAAAAAAACAAATCAGTGCGATTATCAAAAGATTACTAAGGTATAAATAGTTAATAACAGAAAGATTGAGCTAAGAAATTCAAAGAACCTTTTTCGGAAAGTAGGGGAAAAGGCACATTTTACACTACCAATACGATTTTACAAGTAAATGAACGCCATCAGAAGAATAACATTCTTCGTTCTTTACTATGGGCGGAAATACTTTTTACACTTCCTTCTTCAATAGTAACAACATTTCAGGCATTCCTTAATCAAAAAATTAAAAAAAAAAAAAAAAAAGAAAAAAGTCATTGATCTCTTTGAGGTTTTTTTAATATAGACAACCCTAATAGTTTAAAATTTTGTTAGAACCCTTCCGAGATTTTGAAAATTATCATAAACTTTCCCAGAAATTTAATATTAATGAGAAAAAATATTTTTGACAAACATGGCCCTCTTTTTACAACATTTTTGAAGGTCTGTTTTCCGTATACTGAATTGTTAAAGTTAGAACAAACATCATTGGGGACTTGCCTGTAAACTTAGATTCTAGGTTCAGCGGGAACTCAATATAGTATCAGAGCCACGTTGGTCAACATGATCCAGTGTTTCAATTGCCCCAATGTATTTATTAAATGATAGTTAAGTTGTGTTCACTAGTATTATTGAGTTTATGATTGATCCACATGTCTTGCACATGAATGGGTGAGTTAAAGATTAAACAAAACTGTTGGGCTTTTGCTTAAAAACTTGAGCTGTTGGGTTCAATGGCCGACTCAAAATGGACAATAGAGAATCACAAGATATAACTCACTGCACAAGTGACAGCATTTAATTAATGAATGTCTAGTGAAGAGAAAAGCATAGCATATGAATCAGTAGAAGGCAGAGAACATAAACAATAAATCACGTGTCGAAAACGAAATAGTAAGTTTGAACTCATTGATAACTTATGCAGAACAAGAATCAGACAAAGTGGACAGATACAAGACAAATCAAATTAATCATAACTCTGAAATTATCTCACCTAGGAAAAGGAAGAACATGAATGAGAAGACAGCCCACAAATTAACCAGTATGCGCAGATTTATTAAAAGTACTGCTACCATTATATATTAACCCTAAAATATAATAACTCTAGGAAAATCTTACTGGAATAAAAGATGATCAAGCCATCCTTCACTCAAAAATATGTTACCTGTAATATGTTTTTCCTGCTTGATAATAGTTCCTCCAGTTTCAGAATTTGTTCAATCAAGTTTTTACTCTCATCAACAAACTTCTTTCTCTGAACAATAAAGATGGTAAATCTCCTTCAGATGATATTATTTGTAAAAACTATAATCTGAGAAATTTCACAAAGTAAACAAAAATTATAATGAACCTCAAGCATGGTAAGTCTTCTCAGGTTCATGTCCAATATAGCGTCAGCTTGTTTCTCAGAAAGTTCAAATTCTGCATTAAAGGATGTAAGAACAACAATAGTTAATTTATCTGAATTTACTCTGAAAAAGCAGCTATCATGACAAGATGTTCGTGCAATATTTCATGAAAGGGGGTTCACCAGTAAAATGTTAATCAGCACCAGATTATCCTAAACTGATAACTGCCCGGAAAGAGCAAAAAAAGATCCATTGTAGTTAGCCACATTTGACCACTAGCATTATAGTGGGGTAAAAAGACCTACGGTTCTTGAGCATGGACACATCATAGCATATAACAACTAGAATAGAACATAGCAATATGTAGGCAAGTAAAGATAAACATAAGGACCTAAAAGATAATAGCAAAGTCCAACAGCAGGAATTGTAACCCAACAATAAGGTCCAAAAACACAAGTGCGCACACACAAAAAAAACGGAAAACAAAAAAATAAAATAAAATTTAAGTTCAACAAACACAAAGAATCATTGCTACAAAAGAACATGCTATTACTGCTTGCTTTGGGATTCAATTTTTTCAAGCTACAAGTGAAATTCATTCTCTGGAATTTTCAACAGTTGTATGTACTGAACCTTGAATATGTTTATACTCCAGTAAAATGGTTCTCAGCTTTTTTATTTAATCTAGTTAAGAAAACTCCTCTGGTGATAATTTCCAGATAAAAGAATAAACACAAAAGTAGAGAGGAGCCAAGATAGTTAGAGGAACCAAATTCAAATTCCAAATGGTGGCATAAATCAATTTTAAATGACATGCATTTTGAATCCTTGTCTGCAGGGATATAATCACATCACTAACAAAAATGAATGCCCATTTTCAGCCAAAAACCAGAGAAAATTACAAAGCTCAAAGACTCCCACTCCTTTGGCAACTTAAAACATAGGTCTATTTAATTGAAACTAACAACCTAAAGAAACATTTGAAACCACATCCTCCATGCCATCCCCTCTGCCAACAAAGATTGTCTTAACTTTTTAGATTACAGGAAGAATAGCTTAAAATTGTTTTCACAAAACCATTCAAAATTCAAGAAGGCTTCAGCCAGACTACCATGAACCACACCTACAAATCTAAATTATCAATCTTTGAGCCCTTACTACACTACAATACAACCAGGAAAGAAATTTTATATATATATATATATATATTTCTAAACAGAAGATGCCCAAACAAATAACACCAGACTAGTTTAGATATCAATACCCAGGGAGCAATATTTAAGAAACAAAAATATGTTTCAGCAAAACAATATGAAGAGATATAAAAGCCAAGAAGGGGAGCTTACCATTCTTTAGTGCAGCAGATGCAGTTGCATTGCTTGAAGCTGCCCTAACAATGTGAATCACTCTATCCAAATTATCAAGTCCCACCATGATACCCTAATGATACATGCAACAGATATAAACCATTGACGCTTGTTAATTTGGAAAGCATTCACTCATTTC
The DNA here is from genome assembly GCA_035584115.1 of Cedrela odorata. Classification (NCBI taxonomy): domain Eukaryota; kingdom Viridiplantae; phylum Streptophyta; class Magnoliopsida; order Sapindales; family Meliaceae; genus Cedrela; species Cedrela odorata. Next base: position 6,519,373 of record JAXCLQ010000006.1, on the reverse strand, counting down.
ATTCAAAACAAATCAATCTATTATGTTTCTGAAGGACCCACAGTCCATTTTGAATGAAGTCACAAACACAATACTTGTACAAATACAGAAGAGAGAGTTTTGATTCTATGCCCAGACCTATTGTATATTGTCAAAAAGTAAATTTAGACAATTTCCATAAATACCTCAACAATATGTCTTCTTTCTTTCACTTGTGAAAGCTTGAACCTTGCACGTCTTTCAACAACAGAACATCGAAACTCTAAGAAAGCCTGAAACAAAAAGAAAGAAAAGATAAATGAAAGGAAAATTAAAGTCTCAAGAAATTTTTTAACACGAGACAAATAAATATACAAAAGTACATATTGCATTTAACAGATGAGACTTGAAAGAAAGAGACAAGAAAATCCACACAAAAAGCAGTCACCTGAAGTACTTCTTTCAAACCCATCTGTTTAGGTTGTCCATTGAGTATACTGAAATATAAAGTGAGTCGATATCAATATTTGTTGCACGGCATTTTAGAATGTGTAAGAAATAGAATTAACATAGAAACGGCTAACTAAGTATGCTAAATGTATAGGGAGGATCGCAAGCTATTGAATATAATTTCACAGAAAATTCTCTGCAGAACTTATAGGTTGCATGCAACACTTTATTTTCATAGATGAACAATTTTCTCATACTAGATCCATTGTAGGTATGCTTTTATTTTACTTATTCTAGCCATTTTCACAGGAAGAGAATAAAAATGTGAGGTTCAAATATCACAATAGAGACAGCAAATTACAAATATGTAATCACTCATATTCTCTACAGGAATATATCAAAGCCTTTTTTATAATGCCCAAAAGAAACTTACTTTGCTCTAAATTCAAATGCTAATCAAATAAGAATCCTACTAAAAAATATAACAGAAATTTTAGAAAAGATAATAATCTGATTAAAAAAAGTAATATTCAGATTAAAATGTTTCCTAAATCAAATATCTCTGAAATAAAAATTTCCTAAAGCATAATAAGATTATTTATTGTGCATCACATACATTTTCTACCTGCTTCATGTTTCACATTCCATTTTTGTCCATATACTTTTTGACTTGTATAAGAAAACACATCTTAAAATGATATTTTAAAGTGCAGCCACACAGGACCTCAACTGCTATAAATCAATATCTTCAAGTCAAGGTTTTCATAATAAAGCACCTCCATACACTTACCTTCCTGTGCAAATGCTCAAAATAAATAACCTTACAGGTTAGAATGGTAGCTCAGTGAAACAAAACAAAAACTGAAAAGGATAGCAAATGAAATTCGAATGTTAATCAAGGAGGTATTTAAACTGGATCAGATTCCTGAACAAGTATTTCAGAAAGCAAAATAAATTTTGCTTAACTTCAAAGATGTTGATGTAGTAGGAGTGCAAAGTATTTAAATTTAACTCGTACTCTTGATGATAGAAAAGAAACTACTCACCCCACCATGTTGCAGCTAAAACTGGACTGTAGAGCAGTAAGATGATAAAGATTATTTACAACGATTGATGGGTCTGCTCCTCGTTTTAGCTGTAGGGTGACAGAAAAAATATTACTCGATCAAAATTCTTTCAATCAGAATTATTTTCATACAGTATGAGTCAAAATATATTTGTCTTAAGAAACTAAGAATTGCAAAGACAAAAGCAGAAATTGATTTTATCATACCTCAATGACTACACGCAGTCCAGAACGATCACTCTCATCCCGAATATCGCTAATTCCATCCAAAGTCTGTCAATAAAGAAAACAAAGAAAGTTTACCGTAGAAAATGCAAACATTGTGCAATGGTTTTTGAAATTATTCTGAGGCAAGAGCCTAGAGAGAGAGCGCAACATTTAAACAAAGTGAGGCCCAAAAAATTACAACATATCATTTCTTCTCATTAATTCTTCAGTAGATTCAAACAAAAAGGGAGAAATTAAAAGCAGAAATATTCAGTTTCCATTTCAAATTTCCCACCACTCCCCTCAGCTTTTGAAAAAAGGATCAGAAGCAAACTAGGTCATAGGAAACATACAATCAACCTACCACATGCTTCAGGAAATAGGAGGGCAAACCATAAAAAAAATATCCATAGCAAAGAAGAAGCCATGTGGTATAGAAAATAAATTGTAGTAGAGATAAGAATACCTTGTTTTCAACAAGTTCAGCAATCTTCTCCACAAGCGAGGATTTGTTGGTTTGGTAAGGAATCTATTTCATTTGAAAGAAATTAATAAAGATGGCATAACTCTAAATCAACATTCCTACAACAACTTGAAAATGAAAATGCACAACTGTGCAAACCCTAAAAAAGACCAAGATGATCACCTCTTTTATAATAACAGCCATTCTCTTTGACTTAGAGTCAAGTAATTCAACCTCAGTTTTCCCTCTGACTATAATGCGTCCTCGTCCAGTTCGATATGCATCCAAGATCCTGGACAAAACAATCAAATCTCACAGAACTAATCACTCCTTTTTATTACAAGCAAACGACAAATTTGCTAAAACAATCATAGGAAGGATACTGATTTCTTTGCCTTTTTGAAAGGAAGATTCCAATTTCTTATCTAGGTATATTAGTATTTTCTTTTTCTATTTCTATTAAAATTAGGCTTTACTTCTAGTTACTTTTCAATCTGACATTATATGAATAAAGTTGATAATACTGAGTAGATTTTTCCTATATTTTCTTCTGTTTTTTCTTCCCTTTCTGTCTGAATATTATCCCCATTCCTTTCACTACACTGATTCTCTGCGATTTTAATATTTGATTGCAAACTCACTTTAGCTCATATAGAAAACAAAGAGAAAAAAGGAATAAAGAATGATAAGAGAAAGCAGGTAAAGACGACAAGAAAAAAAAAATTCACTTACCCTAGATTCCCCATAATAAGTCCTCCAGTTGGGAAATCAGGTCCGGGCATGTATTCCAACAACTCTTGCAGCTAACAAAAAGCAAAATGATGTTAGAGTACAATAGCATGACAATAATGACAATGCTAATGATGACAATTTAAAAACGAAAAGAAACAAAGAAAGTGGCACCATCCTAATAAGCAAAATGTATAAAGAAAAGCATTGACAAAAAGAAAGCAGGGAAACGCAGGCAACATAAACTCCTTAATTTAATACATCAATACTTCAAAAAAGATCCTTTATCATGGAACACCAAGGAGAAAACATTCTAGAAAATAAAATTCTCAACCATAAAGCTCGGCTTTGTGTCCCATATTGGAACTTATCCTCAAAATCCTACCAAATACACTGAATTAGACACATTGGTTATAGGCACCAATGTCTTTAAAACTCCCATCCAAGTTAATCCACCCCAGATTCAGATTGCTTTTCTTTTATGTGGTAGAAACAGAAATTTTATTGAAGAGAAATAAATAACAAAAAGGGACAGGAAGTACAAAAGGACTAGCTAAAACTAACATATTTCATCTACGTATAGAATCAGTAATTACGACTAAATACAAAAAGAAGAAACCCTAAAATAGCCCCAAAACAAGGAAACACAAAAGATGACCAAAAGAATTAAAAATCCCAATAATGGCCTATACCTAAACCCTCTATCACCAAAAAAAAAATCTCAAACTCATAACATTTCAAATGACATTGTTGACGAATACATAAATGAAAAAAACATGAAAATTTTCAACAAAATTGAGCTCAAATAATCAAGGAATAAAACATTGAGCACTTACCGTGGCTTCTGGATTGTGAATTAATGCACAGAGCACATCTACCAACTCTCCAAGATTATGAGGAGGAATGTTGGTCGCCATGCCAACCTGTAAAACATTGTGAGATTTTTACTCGTGCAGGAGACTGAAGTCTGGCAATATAGAATCAAGCAAATTATAGTACAAGAACAATTACGGAAAATAAAGTCAGAAGAAATCACCGCAATCCCAGAGGAACCATTAAGCAATATAGTTGGGAGCCGAGAAGGTAGAAGTGATGGTTCTTTTTGTGATCCATCAAAGTTAGGAACAAAATTAACCTGCAATGAAATTAATAATAATAAGACACATGAGTATATTGATGAAGCATGTGAGCTATAAATGTCTATGCAATAGCAAACAGCACTTACAGTATCTTGCTCAATATCTGCCAACAGCATTGCTTCAGTGAGTGCCTGAAAAATAGAAAATGAAATTAAACAACTACTTTTTAAGAAACTTGATTTCTTTAAGAACTTAAAACAAAGAAGGAAGAATGACTTTTGTTGTTTTGAGAACCCATCATCATAAGTTCTCACATGCTTGACTCTTCAGTCATTTCCGTGACAAAGGCATTCCATTTTAGGATAATTCAATTTCTATCTGACAACCTAAAAATATCATTTTTGTTATTTCAAGCTACAACACATCGCTGGTTCTGAGCTTAGCATACAAGAACATCTGGAAGCTGTAGAATTCATTGCAAGCGCAAAAGAAAAAAAATGGAGTTGCAGAGAAAATGAACTATTAACACATACTTCCAATCTGCACTCTGTATATCGCATGGCAGCAGGAGGATCTGCATCAAGTGAACCAAAATTCCCATGCCCTTGGATTAGGGGGTATCTTAAAGAGAAATCCTGCATCAAATATCATTATGTAAAATTTGAAATTATTTTAGAGAGTAAAGTAAAATTAACAGTGGCAAAACAAACACTGTAAACAAAAACAGAAAAGAAATCCAGACAGCTGGACTTGAAACTACATGCATGAAAACACTTAAAATCAAGAAGAGAAAAAATGTTTGTCAATATGCATATTTGAGCAATAAGAGGACACCCATATAGCAACATCATGAATGTAAAATGTTCACTCTAAACACCATTCCTAACAAACTTTGGGCCTCTGTTACCAGTTTTTTCTTTTTCTCTTTCTTTTTTCTTTCATTTATCACCAAAGAATGCTTTAGAGCAACAATAATCAATGCAATCAGTTGAAATCAATGATGTGCACTATTAAAGAGGTAGATTTTAAGGCTAACGACATGATATATTCCTGCCTACTATGCAGATATTCCAGCTCTTGGAGGCAACTACTTGGCTCACTAGTCAAGACATATAAACAATAAAGACTAATAAGATTTAATATACACTAAGCAAATATATTTTATCATTATATTTTATAGTTTGCAACTTCCTTGTAATTCCTTCAAACCTATAACTCAATTGCTTATTCCTCAATCAGACTCTATAATGGAAAAAAAGAACTCATTATTTCCATAACTAAAGAATGAAATAAGCCAAAAATATTAATAAAAACTAGCAAGTCAATGGTAAAAAATACAACGATCAAATACAGAAGTGAAGAGCTTAAGGAAGTTCCTTAAATAGCCGTTGAAATTAAAATATGCATTAAATCTGGGCACAAAATATACAAAATGATAAATTTAAATTTAAATCAGTTCCTTCCTTTTCTGATAGGCAATAAATGCATTAAATTGTTATTATCTAAATCAATAACAGCATTAATCACATAACATATGGTGCCTATACTTCAACTACAGCCAATTCACAATCCAATGAATAATCAAAGAATTTGATTGTTCATTTCTTTGTGCTCTTGTAAATGATAACCGCATCAATGACCAGATATATGCAAGAAAGAGATATAACGACCAGCAATAGGAACAATAAACAAAATTCCATATGTTACCTGAGCCATTCGCACCAAAGCATCATAGACGGCGCTGTCACCATGTGGATGAAATTTACCTAGAACCTGGAATCAGAGAATAAAGATAATTAAAGCCAAAGAATACAAGTAATAATAGCAATATTGTAGCAGCTTGTAATGAACTTCACTTAATAGTAACTCTAACCTCCCCAACAACTCTAGCACATTTCTTGAAAGGTTTTCTAGATACAAGGCCCAACTCATGCATTGCAAATCTGTGACGAAAATTTGCAATAAAAAGAAAATAACATGTTAAAAACACAAGAATATGAAAGCAAAAAAACACATCCAAATCGACAAATATGTGATAATATCATAATGCCAATTTCCTCATAAAAAGTAAAACTTCTGCAGCAAACTATTTTCGTTCCAAGCAGTCCAAACATACCAATACCTTTAGCAGTTCATTTTACATTTTAAAAAGCGCTTTCAAATAGTTAAAAATGTTTTAGTGTTTCATTTTAACAACCTTATGATAATTAAATGATAATTTAAAAAAAAACACTTTCGTTTCATTTTAAACAATACATTTATAGGCGTTTTTACAAAAATTTCTTCTAAATTCTTATGCAGAAAACGCTTTTAAGAAAAAGAGCTTTCCAGCCCTTCCAAAAGCGCACAAATTTTGCAGAATTAACCAGAAGTACTAAAAGGACACGAAACTCACAGAATCCTTCGGTGCACGGGCTTCAAGCCATCTCTAACATCCGGCAATGCACGTCCAAGTAAGACAGACATCGAGTAGGTGATATACGACACGGTCATTTCCTCGTGGAGCTCTACGGGAACAATCCGACCCGCACCAGTGGGCGCGGCCATGGCCACACTCCCATTTTCATCTCTATCCTTATCCTTGGCCAGGACGGGGGTGTGAGAAAGCGGAGGAGAGCGGGGCCGACGAAAGGAGAGGAAACGGTGGGGCGGAGCTTGGAAAATGGAGTAACGGTGGTGGTTGTAGTTGTACCGGATGAAGGAGGAGGAGAACCGGATAGTAGAAGAGAATGCCATTGAAGAAGTATTAGGGAAAATTAAGGGGTTCATGCCATTAAGAAAGAAAATAGCAGATAATTTAGCCAGGGTTTTGCGTCTGAATGACAAGGAGATTTGCTTTGCCCTAAAACCCTAGTGGTTTCTCCCTGTCGGTAAAATTTCAAAAATAACCATATTTTAGATTCATTTACGAAAATGATCAAATTTTATCAAAATAACAACTTTTCTCATTTTTTAATAAATTTATCCTCGTATGCCCATTTACAATTAAAATATTGTATAAACACGAAATAATAAATTCAAAATTTATTTATCTTAACACGAGCAGGAGGTTGAATTCCAATCTACAAGCACTCGCTGTTTCACAAGCCACACTCGTAAAATGGCTTTGATAAAGTTTGACAAAAACAAATATATAATTACTCGTAAAATTTTACATATGCAACAATAATAAAAATAAATAAATGGAGTCACCGTACATGAATTTCTTTCCCAGCCATGCATGCTGACTCGCCACCAAATCTTAATAATAAAAATAAATACAATCATTTGACGAGTGCTATTTCATAAGTAAACGAAGAAGTAAAAGAATCAAAAACAGTAGAAAAAAAATAGTTAAATCGAAAGTAGCAAAAGCAAAAATAAAATAAAATTTTCACAAGTTCATTCGTGCTTCACGAATGATTTCACAAGCACACACCGTAAAAGTCAATCATTTGTTTATATGTTTCAAGCGTAAATGATCATTGGAAATAAAATTATTCAAAAACTATGAAAATGACTATGTTAACAAGATTAAATTAATATGATTATTTACATAAATAGAATCTAAAATAAGGGCATTTTTGAAAATTTCCCTTCTAATTTTGCGCGCGAAGATTTTTTTTTCATTTTTTATTTTTTTGGATAAATAAACGGGTGCATAATTTTAGGAATTATCATTTGCACCTTGTGGGTAGTTTCGGGATTGTCTTATGAATTTATATGCTATTGATCCCTTTATTAATTTATAAAATTATACCCTTTAAATCGTATATACGTATATGTTCAATAGTCTCTCGTATTTAACTTAAATAGTTTATGATTTTATTTACAATAACTATAAATTAAAAACAATAATATTTAAAGAAATATAACAATTAACTGTTCTAGATTTCTATCTCACAGCAGATCACATAATAATATATATAGAGTTGCGCGGTAATCCTGCATTAGCATGCAAAGCCAAATACTACCGTTCTTCAAACGATTAACATCTGCTTGCATGCATCGGCAGCTCCCAGCTGCTGCTTTTCCTGAATTACCAGCTTTTTGCATTAACTTAGCGATGGAAATTTGGGAAATAGGTACGTACGTCGAGTATTTGGTTTGTTCCATCCATCATTACTACTACAAGTTAAAGCCAAAGGCTGATAATCCTCTGCGTTCTGGTGTGTTGTAAAGTAACCCAAGTTCTTATTATTCACATCTAAAATAGAGGAGTAAAGTTTGTGTATGAACAATTAACACAACATTAAATTAAGGAGGAGGCCTTGATCAGATAATACTATGATGCGAAGAATGTCCTCATTGTTTGGCGTTCACACAATAGCCAAATATTAAAAATTAAAAGCAATAGTTGAAAGTAAGAATTTGAGGTGAGATTGATGAAACTATTGCGAACATGGCAAAAGCTCACCATGAAGAAAGTAGAAAGCATGCTAGGAGTTGCGGAAGCTGCGAAGAAGATGACGAGGTTGAAGAATAATGAGGGAAACACTGCCTTTCATGAGGCAGTGAGAAATGGTTACTTCCAAGTAATGGAAATTTTAACCAAAGAAGATGCTGATTATTCATATTCTAGATTCCGGCCAATCTCCCATTTTCATTGCTTCATAGGGCGGATGTGTAAGCTTGGTGAAAAAAATATTAGAAACTTGCAAGTCAGCCGAATATCACCACTTCCTTGCTTAAAACTCATATGAGAAATCTTATTAATTGGAAGGATATCGAAGGGAACACCCTCTCCTGTTGCTGTCTGCTTGCGGTCCGACATCGTTTACTTCATGAAAAAAGTTGAATGCTGTCATATTGCTCTTAACAAAGAAAATGATATCAACAGCATATTAGATTGTGGGTCTCCTAAGCTACAGGTACGTACTTATATATAGCTTCCTTTTTACTTGTATGTATTATGAATTAAGAAATGGATTCTTCTTAGTTAATAATCATTGTAGGATGTTTATTAATTAATTACAGCAACAAATTCAAGAACTGAAAGTTGTTGGCAACGGGCATATGGAAATGGTATCATACGTAGTCATATATACCAGAAGCAGGACAATTTCATCACCAGATCTGGAGAAAGGACAAGATGCACAGTTACTGGTGGCTGCACTCGTAGCAACCGTAACCTTCGCCGTGCCCGGTGGTTTCAATGAAGAAGAAGGCACTACAATCTTAACTAAAAAAAACAGCATTTCGAGCATTTTTCATTACAGATGCTATAGCCATATGGTCCTCTTTCTATTTGCTGTCTTTCTAAACTTCATTATTTCCGTGAACATGAATAATTTATCGTTTATGTTCGAATATGCCTTTTTCTCAAACCTACAGGCACATATACAGTTTTAACACCTTCTTTGGGGATTGCTGTTGCCACTTCTTGCGTTGGTTCCAGCTTTTTTGCCTTGTTGTCTGGTACGATGTACAAGGTAATTGCTGGAGTAGGAGCTGAGCTTCTTCCTCTGAGCAGTTTAAAAGGTAATTAATGTTCATTTAACATTGAAAAGGCATTGAGACAATTACTTAAACCCTCCATGTTATATTGAATACTGACTCTATTAAATTCAGATCGAATGTTTCATACTCAATTTTGAGTGTTGACACTGTTGATCAGATGTCTCTCGAAACTTTTTTAGCATTGACAGTATTGACATCAAATCCAATGCTTCGTATCATATGCAACTTCATACATGCTTCATAATTCTCTTTTACCTAATGCTGACAATATTGATCAAGGATCTATCTAAATCAAACTCAACCGAACTTGAATATATCAAAATTATGTTGATCAAACTCAATTAAAGCTCAATCTCTCTATCTTATTTTAAAATTTTTAAATGGGAGACATCTACTCTTTCAAGCAATCGAGACACTTGAACCTCCACCCATGAAATTGGAATGCCACACATCAATGGATGATTGTCTAATTTATGCTACTATCTAGTTCATATTATATATATTTGTAATCAGGTCTACTAAAATCGGCCTTAAGTTTTTTAAATTATAATTGTAACACAGAGTTTTATATGTCCAAAATTTCAATTATGCCAGTTCAACAAGCATTGCTTCATAGTTCATACTTCGTAGATCAATTATCAAGAATGAAATAATGAAATTAAGAAACTTGGTAGCTTCAATAATTTCACATGACTGTTAGATTGAAAATGTTTTCCTATACAAGTGACAAATCTTATTAGATAAAAACAATGATTAAAAAAGAGAAAAAAAAGTCAATCAAAATCAGTTCCTTTCTTCTTCAAAGCACAGAAACTTTTTCTTGTCTTACTGTTGCTTCCAAATCCAATCCCCACAATGTTATTTTCTTCAGTTATCACTATCTAAACGCAAATTTCCCACTTCAAATTCAGTTTCTCCTTTAGCTGTAACCTTCTAAAATGGCAGTTTCTGCATTCAAGTCGTCAACCAGAAGAGGAAATTTGCTAAATTCTTCGACAAAGACGACTTCATCTGATAAAGAAGGCAAGCAAGATTTAGCGAAGAATACTAGTAAAGCCCCACTTCGAAGATCCAGAAGCGTAAGCGCTTTTTCAAGGACCCAGTTGGAAATTCCGTCAAATGATTTCTTGATCAAGAGAGATAACCCTCTATTTTCTAGCAATAACTCACCGCCAGCAGAGGTTATAGACTCTAAATTCGGCGAAACCACCCCTGCTGCAAAGTCGAAAGCTGCCAGTGCGGAGGATACTAGGAGAGGCCGTTCGGTGTCTAGAAATGCTGATGCCGGAAAACCCACTTCAGGGATCGGCCGGAACTTGTCGAGTGTGGACACGGGGCGGCGTCATCGGTCAGTGTCCCAGCGTTCGGTTTCAAGAGGGCAATATGCGAATTCCGAGGTTTGGCTTTGTTCTGAGAATTTGTTTTTCCCTTTACAAGTTTGAACTAATCCAAATTCTACAAGATTGGAAATTGCTACTGTATCTTTATGTATTGTTACTGGTCTTTCTGGACCCTTAGATAAGAATGATAACTATTGGTCAGGGATGAGGTAAATGCTCATCTGATGGTGCATAACAGACTGTACTCATGTTGTGTAAGTATTGGAAAATGACTTCTGTACCTTGTTTATGTTTCTTCTTTACGAATATGATGTATCGTGTTATATGCGGGAAGTGAGATGTTGTAGAATAATCATTATCTCTGGTAATTTTATTGGGATGCTATCCCGGTAGTTTTTGCCATTTGATTGAAGGTTAACTGTGTTTTTGATATTTTTTATTTTTATGTTTATGTTTATTTTTATTTTTTTTGCTAGAGTGAAGTTGAAAAAGAAGATAGTTTCTTGGTGAATTATAGGGACATGAATAGTTTGAATACGCCTACAGATAATGGGAAAAAGAGTGTATTAGTAAGTAGTAGTTCTGATATGTTGGGTCAGATGAAATGTTTGAGGACCTCGACTGACCAGCGTTTGGCTTTTGAGCCTTCAGATGGTTCTACTACAAATTTGGTATTACAGCAAAAGTTCCTTTTTGTGGTATTGGGTGAAAATGAACTTTGTTTAGCTAGTTAATGATTTTATTTGCATTTTGTTACCGATCTAGTCTTGCATGCAGACTCCAAATTGGGAAGATGTAGTCTCGACAAGTTCGTTCTCTGAAGCTGAAGAGAAACCTATTAAAGCTGTTTGGGAACCAGTGAAGGTGAGGTGTGCACATTTTTAAGGACTTTTTGTTTCTGTGTAAATAATGGAAACATATGCCCATGGTTTTGTTCGTAAGATGCTAGTTTTCAAGATAGTTGCTGTAAGTTTGAATGCTAATTTGCAAGGTTACTAATTGTTATGTTGTCACGATAAATTGCCCTTGGAACATCGCTTTAGTTTCATTTCCTTTTGCAGTCATGTCAAGAGGACAATTTGAGGGGTAATGCTTCTGCAATTGGCATATATGAAACAGTTCGGTCTGAAGTGAGGCGCGCCATCTCTGAAATCCAAAACGACCTGGAAAGTGTAAGTTCATAATGATTCCTGGTTTTCAAACTTTAAGTGACTCCCTCTTTCAATTAATTAGTTATTTTTGAGAGATTCTTGTCAGAGCTTTAGTACTCTCGTTCAGTCTTGTTACTGATGGTAAGCAAAATAGTGTGTTTTTTACTTGGTAAAATGGTTTTTTCTGGAGTCAGGCCTGATACTTTTTGAAAGGTACCAGACTAAGTAATTGTCTCCGATGCATATATTACTTACATGTCCATTTATGAACCTTTTCTCCCTCCCTCCTGTTTCGGTTGGTTATTAAGAAGAGAGAATGGCTGCTGTTACTTACATTTTCTTGCTCTTCTTGTTGCAATCTCTTGATCCAGTTTTCTGTTCATAGTGCAGTACTGTTTTCTGTTAGTCTATAACTTCTTGTTGATTTCCTATGAGTTCAGGCTATGCGAAGGACCAATACCACTACTATCGCCAATGCTAGTGTAATTGATATCCCGCCTGACTTGGTGAATCCAGGCGCAGTTGAATTAGTTTTAGACATCAGAAGAGAATACGCTAAAAAGCTAGAGCAGGTAATGCTGTTTTAAGCTCAGCTGTGGATATGTTTGAAACTAGTTTGTGCGATCATGCCAACGTTTAACAAACTTTTGCATTGATCATGTAATTATGGGCTTCATAGCCAAAGTTTAACCTGTGGATGAGCATGTTTGCAGCCACCCACCTGACCTTGGCTGACCTTCATGGCCAATGCCAATCTCTAGCAATCCCTTCAATCTGTCATTGCCGTCTCATCTCAAGCAACACATTTTGTTATATTTCTTTCATCAATGCTAATTCATTTGTGGATTATTGCAGAATATATACTGTCTTCCTGCTTTTTTGCTCTTTTTTTTCAATTTTTTTTCTTTTTCTGTAATAAGATCTTTCTGAGGAGATACTATTTTTAATGTGCAGTCCCAGGAACGGGCTAGAAAACTTCGAGAAGACCTGGCAGTTGAAGAACACCGTGGGCTAGAGCTGAGTAGAATCTTGAAGGAAGTACTTCCAGAGCCAAAGACCTCCAATGGGCCAAAGTCCCGTCCAGGAAGAAAAGTAGGCTTTTTGGGTATTTCAACCAAATTATTTGATGCATTTTACTATACAGATATATTAAGAATGTGTATTGTCATTTAGATGCATGTCTTTTCTGTTTTTTCTTCTCACAATGAGTTCTACTGAATGTGGTGGCAGTCTAGCATTGAAAGAAGAGCGATGTCGAAACGTCTAACTGAAGAAGCCATGGCTTATTTTGATGAGTGTGTATCTTTATCAACGTTTGATAGCTCAGACTTCTCTTCGCCAGAGGATCCACCACTTAACTTAGTTGGAGTTGCTACACCAGTTGTTGATTTACCCCATGCAAGTTCAGGCATGTCAGCTACCTATAGCTCCAGCAATCTTCTTTATGATAAACAGGTTCGTCTAACTTTCTTATTCTAATTCATTTGTCTGCCCAAAGCATTTTGATTTGACATATTAAATCATGTAATTTTTGATACTCATGCAATCTATGTTTACACTTGAATGAAAGTGAGATACACTTCTAACCTTACTTTGAAGGATTCATGAACTGTAAAAGATTTAGTAGAGTAACTGCAAATTTGTTGACATATATATAAGATTTGAGAATAGTTAGAGCTAAAAGTCGGCCTATCTATGGAAATAAATTATGTAGAGTGTGCATAGGCAAGTTCCATTACGAATGTGCCATAATTTTTAGAAGGCGGTTGTGGAAGGTTACTGTTAAAAGTCACCTTTATATCTCTTATGAGTTGTGAAAATAACAATTTATTTATGTATTTGTAGTTTACTAGTTGTTTCTCAAGTTACACTGACCACCCATACCTGATGCGAGCATGGTTCAATACCAGACCTCTTTTATCACCCCCAAGGGGTTTTATTAGTTTTACTTCCTTTCATGTGTATGTTTATTTAGAAATGGACTTACCTTATCATTATAAGATTATTTTTCTTACAACACTTATCCTTATTAGATTGATTCAGGAAGAATTGAATTTCAGATGAGTTATAAAATAAAAAAACTGTTTATCCTGCTTGTTTTAACTATTTCCTAGTTTCTAATTTGTTTGCATAGATTATGAAACTGAAATACTCCTACAAAATTTGAATAACCTTTTAGTCTTTTGAATAAAACTATATACGAAAACTTGAAAAAGGATCTCAGTTTTCTCATGTTATTTGATTTCATACTTACAGGAAGGTCGGTTTTCAAGTGGTCAAGATCCTTTGGAACTGACGGCACGGAGCAGCAGTAAGGACCGTCCTCAAGCTCAAGAAAGTGTAATAAGCACCGAAAAAGTTCTGGGTCGGAAGTTTTCTTTCAGTTGCAGACCGAGTGAATCCTTTGAGTTTCAACAAGACATAATGAATTATGTGAAAAATTTCGAGAAAGGCATAGAGAGAGTAAATATTGACCCAGAAACCGTAACATCAAATCATTATGATCTGGATGAGTATGATTATCGGGCATCACAACAAAGCTTGTTATTGGATCGAGTGTTGTTTAAGAACAGATTAGAGTATGGTAGTTTCCTACTCTGTGGTGGAGGTATTGCCTTTTCTTCTTCTCCTTTTGCTTCTATAATATAAATTTTGTGGTGGTAGTTACATTTTCACATGTTGAATGTGAACTTGGGGAGTGTGTGTGTGTGTGCGCGCGCGCGCGCGCGCGTATATATATATTATCACTGTGCTTCACAGTTGCTTGTAATCTAAGTGTCCTGAAAATAATAGTGAGAGTTGAATTGATTGCTGAGTGAAGCAAATTCTGTGTGAAGAACAGAACAATGCTTATAAGGTTCATCTTAGATTTTTAATTTTCTTTACTTAAAATTTTCTTGTTAAGCTTTTACTGTGAAATATAGTGTCATCATGGATTATGCAAAGCAGATGTAAAAATTAAAGATCTCTTCTTTTTCTTTTGTAAGAATTTTGTTTTTCAAAAACTGAATATTAAATAAATGAAGAACAGGGGATTTACCTGTATACAACAGAGATTTCAAGTTTTGTGTTACGCGTTTCAAGTAAGTTATGCGTTAGATATTTCCAAGTTTTATGTTATATATTTTTAAAATTAAGGCTTCAACTTATTGTAAAGTTTTTAAATTGTGTGTAAGGAGTTTTAAGTTTTGTAACGTTGTATGTAATTTTAACTATTAGTGTTAACATGATGATTAACTATCACTCAATTCTTCTAAAATATTTTTAATTAAATTTATTGAATTTTCTATTAAACCTTTCAAGTTATGCATATATATATATATATAATCCATTTTTCTTTTATTATTTTTATTATTTTCTTTTAATTGGTTTATTAATTAATTATTCAAACAAAAAGTGGAGTATGAATTGTGATGAGTTATATGAATCCGACACCTCAGCTCAGATGTGTGCTTACACGTCCCTTATTTTGCAGCTCATTTTCGGACACAAACCCATCATCATCATCAACAACAACAATTTCTAGTAAATTCTTAATTTACAGCATTGATTTTTATTTTTATTTTTTTGAAATTTTTACTCATCTAATTATAATTCTATATTAAATTATAATTTGTATTTATAATAATAATAATAATAATAATAATAATATTTAAATAATTTAATAAAAAAAATTCAAAGTCAAAAAATTAGTGTTTAAGAAGATGACCTAACTTGTCAACATTTTATTATTAGATTGAATAAAATCAATTGTTAATTAGTTTAAAATGTTAATTAGTAAATTCTTATGGAAATAACTTCATAATCTTACTCTACAAATAATTTAATTACTGTTTCAAGTTACAACCAATAAAAATGTGATAATCCACCCTATTAAGATTAACTTTCACCCAAAAAGAATTAATTAATTAATAAAAATTTACTCCACATTTCAAAAGCCAACATACCAAACACATACACATTCCATTGGTAGCATGGCTGAACCTAAAGCCAAGTGTCAAATCATTAACCCAACCCCTCTTAACTTTAACTCTGGGTTAAATTTTCTTCCTTTATTTAATTATAACCTACATTTTCCCTTCACTCTTGCTGTATTCCACTTCTTTCATCTCCTCTTCCATTCTTCTTCTTCTTTGCTGTCTCTTCTTGTTTTTGGTAAACCACTTCTGGTTGTCTAACCAAACACAAGAAAAAATATAAAATAATTTTCTTTTTTTCTACTTGGACTGCGACAACCCATCTCTTTTTATTGCTCATTGGTTCCATTTTCATAGATTCTGTCTATACACATTGGTTGTGTTTGTAGTAAATTGTTGTTTGGGAAGTGGGAAAGTGTTTGTCAATGAAGAGGTCTCCTTCTTCTTCTTCTTCTTGCTGTTCTTCTTCATCTTCTTGTGTTGGGTCTGATGTTCTTCTTCCTGATCAAACAGAGAAACCCAAGATCAAACGTCCTAGAAAAAATCAAACCAAAGAGAAATCAAGCCAGCTGAATAATATTACTAACAACAATAACAGTATTAATAATAATCATAACAGTAACAATAATGCCAACAGTCCAAACTCTTCTGGCAGAAGAAGCTCCGTTTACAGAGGAGTCACCAGGTTTGTTAATTTTCTCAGTCACATTTATATTAATTTGAATTTCATGAATTTTCATTTTTGGATACTTGAGCTTGAAATAATATTATCGATGAACAAACAACAGACATAGATGGACAGGAAGATTTGAAGCTCATCTCTGGGACAAGAGTTCATGGAACAATATTCAGAACAAGAAAGGGAGACAAGGTAAATTTCGATTTTTCATAATAAATAATAAACAATAAATATTTATTGTTTATTATTTATTAAGAAGATCAAGGAGATCTGTAACCTTAATTTCTTAATATTTTTTTTAATTAATTAATTAATTAATGCCTGTACTGACCAAGTTTTTATCCCTGATTATCTCTGTCACTGTTAACGTTCATATACACTTTTGTCGCCGCTTAGTTTATTTGGGTAAGTCTGACTTTCTATTATATACAAAGTACAAATACAAATCTCAATTTTATTTTTTTAATATCTATTTTTGTCCAATGAAATACTATTTTTCAGAAAATTAAAATAATGGGTTAATTTGTTAACAACAAATAGGGGCATATGATTGTGAAGAAGCTGCTGCTCGTACTTATGATCTTGCTGCCCTTAAATACTGGGGTCCAGAAACAATTCTCAATTTTCCGGTACTTAACTTCATATTTTACTGTTTTATTTTGTTCGATTCAGTTTAATTCGATTCAATTTGGTTCGATTTGGTTTAATTCAATTTAATTTAGTTCGATTTAATTCAATTTAATTTAGTTCTATTAATTCGATTCAATTTAGTTCAATTCGGTTCGATTTGATTTATAAGACAACTAAACAATTTGGTGTTGGAATTGATAAGAAAATTGGAGTATAATTATTTTTTATTTTTGGTTCTTTGGGGGTGCAGATAGAAAATTACACAAAAGAGGCAGAGGAAATGCAGAAGGTATCCAAGGAAGAGTACTTGGCGTCCCTAAGGAGGATGAGCAGTGGGTTTTCTAGAGGAGTTTCTAAATATCGAGGGGTCGCTCGGTAAGTTTCCCCACTTATTTATACTAATAATGTAGCTGCTGGATTCTCATAAATAAAAGCAAGCTAATTCAAAGTAATGCTGATATTTTCTTGACTTTCTGATTTCAGGCATCATCATAATGGACGGTGGGAAGCGCGTATTGGCCGAGTTTTCGGAAACAAATATCTCTACCTTGGAACTTATAGTACGCCTGCCTAATTCTATGCACTCTCTCTCTCTCCCTTGTATTACCATAATAAATATATTAATTATACTGTATACTTTTGGCAAAATTACTATATTCCAAGGAGTTGGTGGTTGGTTTAATTAGTAATAATATAAGTAATCTGGTAATTATCTATTACACATCATATATTAGCTAAGTTGTTTTGTAAATATTTTAGTGGTTTAATTTTGAAATTATATTTATTAGAAAAAAAATATTAGAAAGGTAAGAGATGCATGTGAGACACAGTGATTAAATTAATTTTTTAAAAGTTAATATTATAATATTAAGCTACCTAAGATAACATCTCTCCACTCTTGAGTAAGGAAGTGACAGACACGTGGAATCACGTGTCAAGATTCAAAGATTAGGTTTAGGTTCAAGATTTTCTTACTTAACGAGATTATGAGTTGTTTCCCCTTTTATTGGGTTTTATTTCTAATTTTTCCCAAATCAAAGAAAGAGGAAGAAATTAATTATTACAAAGTGAACAAGTGTCTTCTGTTCGAAGTACGGCTGATTGTTGAGGTTGTACTTTGTAGAAAAGATCCACCGCCACTATGAATTGCCATTGTCCCCACGTATCATGCAGCCCACAATTTTTATTCTTTTTAATTAATTTTAGCTGAATTATTTATTACTAATTTTGGATTTTACAGACAGTCATATCATGTCACGTGACTTCTTCTAATCTCTAATGACTAATCCCGTCCCTAAAATTGGATCTACTTTTTTTTTTTTTTAAATTTTACTATTAATTATTCTTCTTAATCTTATCATAAAAGTTTTTAATATTTTAATTGCAGACACACAAGAGGAAGCAGCAGCAGCATATGACATGGCAGCAATAGAACACAGAGGACCAAATGCAGTAACCAACTTTGACATTAGCCATTACATCGATCGTTTGAAGAAGAAAGGTATTCTACCTTTCGATCGTAACCAAGACCCTGTTCCCAACTCCTCCGAGGAAACCGAAGTCGAACAACCACAAACTGAACAACAACAACAACAACAACCTGCATTATTATTACCACAACAACAACCAACAACAGTTTCACCCCAACTTCAATACGCACAACTTCCTCAATGCATGGAAACAGCTTGTGCAATGATGATTCCCGACCACCACCCTGGCGACGAGCACGAGCTGACGTGGAGTTTCTGCTTGGACACCGGGGTAGGGTTAACCCCACTTCCGGTACCCGATATCCTGCTGGAGACTGCCGGTGAACTGCCGGATTTGTTCGACGATACGGGGTTCGAGGACAACATAGACTTCATATTTGACACAGAACTAGAAGCGTCTGACAACAATATTGTTCAAAACAGCACAAGTTGCGGGGGGGTTTCGAGGAACGTGGAGGATAGTGACAAATTAGTTGTGTCGAGGTTGTTGTCTGAGTCTTCAAATTCTTCACCATCTTCTTCAACAGCAACCTCGATTTCTTGCAATTATCGTGTTTGAGGTGAAGGGGTTGGGAAAAAAATCGTTGGATGTTTGTTGTTGGTGGGTGGAAGGACATGAGATATGTCTTTTTCTATTTTGTTTTTATTTTTAAGTCAATTTTCAAGCAAGAAATGGGCCAAGGATGAAAGTATAGCCGACCATTTTTGTTAAATACCGTCTCATTTAGGATGAAAAGTGTCGTACATATTTTTAAACTTTTCAAAGAAGAAAATATGACAGAATCATATGATAAGGTAAAAAATCACAGATTTCAAGACGTTGATTATGTAATTCTTTACAGTAAAGAGTTGTTCATCGAATGTCTGCACGAGAAATGCAACTTTTTCGGTGCTTTAAGAAAACAAAGTACATGAGCAATAAAATTGTGCAAAAGGAACCTTAAAACAGTCATCATAATCTAAAGAGTATCTACCACTAGTAGATACAGAATATGAGAAATGTTCATTCATATGATTATTTGAGTGTTCATTACTTACATGTACAAATCTTGGTAATCAACATGTTACACGGAAAACGGTGTATAATCTAGATGTCAGAGATATTAAGTAGTAGCTACGCCTAACTACAAAGTCTACAACTAACCAGAATCTCAGTCAATTCAATATCAATAACCAAACCTAACAACAACTAAACTAAACCCAATTCTGTCAATGGAACACATTAACATGGTACCCAATTAGTTTTAGACCAAAAGGGACACACCTTTACCAGCTCTTAAATACTGCAAGCTTTGCCAACGATGATAACCATGGTTTCGGTCAGCCTGCCAGGAACTTGCCATCAGAATGAAGCAATTTGTACTAAAAAGGATATTTCATGACAATTTATTGTCTAAACAA
The DNA here is from genome assembly GCA_035584115.1 of Cedrela odorata. Taxonomy (NCBI): domain Eukaryota; kingdom Viridiplantae; phylum Streptophyta; class Magnoliopsida; order Sapindales; family Meliaceae; genus Cedrela; species Cedrela odorata. The sequence goes on along the minus strand of JAXCLQ010000006.1, from coordinate 6,499,374 downwards.
TTGTAACCTAATTTTGGATTTTTTTTTAAAACAAGAACCATTACAAACACACAAGACGAGATTATTGAATAATGATACCATCCTATGAGAATACTAAAGAACAAGCTGAAAGAGAACTATTTCTTTCCGGTTAGCAAAAATGTCTGAACATTTCTTTCTGGTTAGCAAAAATGTCTAGAAAGAGAGATTATGTAACAGAAGCAAATGGTAACTCAGGACTCAGGTATTCAATTTCTTACTATAAAATCATACAGATTTATTTTTCCAGGGGAGAAAACACATAATTGGAAATTTACACTGAGTTTTTATAATGGGTCATATTTCCAGTACATTACTTCAACTGAACCAACAACATTGGACTCGAGTATCACAAAACTGCAACAGAGCTAATTTTGTTGACCTAAGCCCATTTTTTTTTTTTTTTTTGACACAGCAGTATAAAATGTTAATTTAGTCACAAGTGTGAACATAACAGAAACGCTCTCCTTAGGACAGAAATGTAGATAAAAATTTCAGTACTTGTGGAATAGTAAAGACACTGAAAATCTCTAACTGCAAAAGGGAGTATGCTTACAGCTTTCAAAGTTGCTCACGGATGTAGGCCATGGATTTCAACATGGAACTCAATGTATCTCTTGACACTTGGAATTTCACCTCTGTTTCTCCAGAGGTTGTCTTTGTATCTTGAAGCTGAGTGCACAATGAATAAGCAATTCGTTGTAAAACTTCTGAGTATTTAATATCACATAGCTCAAACTTGAGAACAGCCCCATGCCACCAATCAGATCAAATAGCCCAAGACCCATGCAGACACAAGACTTACTATTCACAATATATCAATCTTACCTTAATCGTACCAGGGAAAAATAGATAATTTTAATTTTTAATTATTAAAGACTAGAAATAAACATAAAATAAAAACCAATGGGATTTCCTTAAATGAAAGGATCTGATACAACTTCGAAGCAAAATGCAAAAGTTACAGAAGAGAACCAGAGGTCCACAAGGCATGTAAATGTTCATCTCACCATGCAAAGTACAAAATTGACCCAAAAACCCTTTTCAATTTAGATTGATAAAGGAAAAATAAATGTCCTGAAATTCTTTAGTAATCTGAGGTCAAGCAAAGAACTAAATCACCTGCCAATTTTTACCCATAGCTTCAAGGAGAATGTGCAATTTATTTTAAGGTTTAAGAAGTTTCTGTTTGACAGTGGAGGGAACTAATTTTATTTTTACTAGAAAGTAAAAAAAAAGACGGCTCACTCTTATGCTTCAGTTTAAACTATAAATGTTCTGACAATATGATTCATTGCCTTTTAAGAATGGAAATCAAGATGGTTTCCTGCATACCCCATGCATACCAATCAACAAAGACAAAAACTGTTATTCCAGACAACAATAGGCAATACTCAAATAACTATTAGTGGTAGCCAAAAAGTCCATTTCTTCAGATATTGCAGCTAAATTTTATCTCAAAACTTATTATTTGTTTCCTGATTCACTTACTTTTATATGGGAATCAAAAATAATATTTCTTTCATAGAAATATTATTCAAATTTTCACCAAAAAAGAAGTAATGAAATAAAGTTGTTTTCACTTGTTTATGAAGAAAGACGTAACGTGTGGATAGGGTAAGTCTATGCCCTTCTGAAAGGTGAAGGTTTCAATCCCCACACCTTGAGTTATGAATATCTTCAAGTGGCACTTAGAAAACCTTTAAACTCTGCCGTGACAGAGAAAAAGGAAAAAAAAAAAAAAGGCAAAACACATACAACAGCAAAAACACAAATGAAGCCTAACAATCCCTCAAAAAATACAAAGATGATCATGTGCAATCATACCCACCAATGGAAAATATATAATCAACTTTCCTTCTTGAAAACTGTCTAGTCTTTTAGTAAACCAACTTCCCACTGTCAAGGTTTTACTCATTGAAGTGTCATTTTCTAATCCCTTCTGAACTGCTTTCTAGTCACATTCAAATCATCAAACCCAACGTTCTCTAAAGCTTACTAGCTTAAACTTAACTCAACTGGTTTTGCAACTTCCGGAGATGCCCACAATATTGTTGTCAAAATCAATCCTCGGTTATCAATTTTTCTCACGCTTTGGATGTTATTATCATAACAGACATAGTTAAAAGGAATATGACATATACTTCCCTTAAATTGGTAGTTGACAACATTTTGTTATTCAAAAATTCAAGTTTACATACCTTCAGATTGATAACAGCAACCTTATTGGCTGGTGTCGAGAGCTGCTGACTGATGTATGCCATGGATCTTATCATAGGCTCCAACGTTGTTCTTGTTAGCCTGAACTGCACCTCAGTTTCTCCTGAAGGTTTCTTACCATAATCTTGCAGCTATAGAAGAGATGAAATGAACATCAAAATAAATCCACTCTAGTCATATTTGTTAACAATAATGCATGCTTACTTTATTTGAAGAAGTACATGAAGTAGTATCATGAAATAATTATCTGAAATGATTATGAAGACTGCATGAATGGAATCAAGGTTTTCTCTGGAATAAGAGTCATCTATTCCACATTACAGGACGCACATGATTGACTATTTGTTAACACAGCATCAATTCTGTTAATCAGATAAATTGCTTATTCAATTTATCACATAAAACTCTGTAAAACTATGCAACCAAGACAATCATTTCATAAAAATTATTGCCACAAAGGTGTAGAGGCATCTATACCTTTAAGTTGATGACAGCTACTTTACCAGCTGAAGTTGAATTCTTATTCTCTATGACCCAAGTCATGGATTTAAAACAGGTGAGAACAACCTACATCAACCAAAGATATTCATATAACACAATTAACAGCAATCCTCGAAAATACCTATTGAAGATAAATCCTCTCGTATTTCATACCGTGCTATCAGGATTGCCACTATCATGGTGAATAGACACAGGGGCCATGCTGGGCTGATTCAAATCGGAAACAGGAACCCCAGAATCATTTAGATTAAAGCGATGAGGCATTGTCTCCTGACATGGCCATAATGATGGGATCATGTCAGGAACTGATGTAGGTTTTTTCTTAGTACTGTCTTCATGGATATTCCCAACACCCTGAGAGCTTGAAGGAGAGACTTTAGCAACATTCTTCTTCACTGAAAGAATCCTTTTACCTCCTTCCCTTAGAGAAGAGATTGCAGCATTGTAAGTCTCCACTGCTATTGCCCCTTCCTCAGCATATTTGATTGCTTCCTGACATAGTTTGTTGAAGCGTAAGGAGAGATTCTCAATACCTTGCGCGTCTGTGTTTTGTTCATCTAGCCCAACCCAAGATTTTGCATTCCTTGTCCATCTCTTTAATATATAATGGAATGGAAGCATAAGAACATTTGTTACAGTAAAGACAGTCAATATATGTCTACAGAGGATGCCAGAGTATTCGAACATTTGACAGCTGCAACTTGCTTTCATCTCAGAAACATTCAATGTGACTATGTATACCTTGTCATCATGTTCATATTTTGCAACACGGAATTTACT
>JAXCLQ010000006.1:6483123-6494996 GCA_035584115.1 Cedrela odorata | reverse complement strand
CCTTCTCTCAAGATATGCCACTTGCAAATGCAGTGACGAGTTTCTGGAAGCACCTGAGCAACAGCTACTTGTATGGCTCTATCTTGGTCTGTCGTGACAGAAACAGGAGGCCGATCATTCATTGCAGAGAGCCATGTCCGAAATAGCCACGTAAAGGAAGACTCTGACTCATCTAGAAGTAATGCACAACCAAACAAAACCATTTGGCCATGATGATTTACACCAGTGAAAGGAGTAAAGGGGACCTGATACTGATTTGGTCTATACATTGTGTCAAAAATAACTGCATCGCCAAAGTGATTATAAGCCATTCTTGATCTTGCATCGGCCCAAAAGACATTGGTCATGCGGTTATCAACATCAAGTTGTATTGCATAATAGAAGCCAGGATTTTCAGCCTGCATTTTCTTGAAATAGTTTAGAAGATTTTGGGCATCTCTCCCAAGGGTTCTCTTTCTACTAGGTGGTCTAAGATAATTTACAGGCCCAATATTCCTGCCTGTGAGATTAGGTTCTACAGAGGAGACATTCCTAACACGATTTGATTCGTAAGACACATGATTTCCGCCCATGGTCATATAAACATCGCCAGTGACTTCCAGCGCTTCAGAAACATTTTTCATGGCACCAGCAAAATGTCTACGGGGTCGAAGGTAATGAATCTTGTTCAGGGACACCATAGAATGGTTATGATCTTCGACAAACTTCGTCACAATCCATTTGTCAGGATCCTTTCTCTCTATCCTAAGAACGGCATTGCAGCTTTCAACATTCTTCCTCTTAAACACTTCCCTGGAACACGCAAACTCCCACGTTATAATTGGCCCATCAGGCTTACCACGGGAGAACTGACCAACATGGGTGCTAAAACCCACACGCCTGGCATATGCATCATAGAAGGTCTTGGCCGCATCTTCTGAATCAAATTCCATGCCCACATATGGTTTAAAACTACTATCATCATCATGATTTGTTACCTCTATTTCTGAAGAACTTTCAGCTACATTTTGTCTCTCAGACTTATCGGATTCAGCATTTGCTGCCACACAATCATCCCCTTTTTCTCCATCCACATCTACCCCTTCAACCTCCATTTTCGTTGAATGTTAGATATGAAAATGGGTACTTTTATTTTTCCACTGGGCAGACTAGAAGCACTCTGTCATACTCATCTCAACTTGAGAAAATGCATTAAAAAAAAAATAACAGCTTTCATTAAGAAAAACTGTACCTGTATAAAAATTTATATCTGATAAGGCAAAGTATGCAAAGCAATCCATACATAAAACATAGAAAGGTGAACAAAATTCATAATAACAGAGTAGAAACAACTCAGATGCACAACAGATAAGACGGATTTACTTTTTCGGTCATGACAAACCAGAACAAAATTTTTAAAAAGACTTAGAATTGGAATTCCAAGCCCTCATTTTTGCTATCTGCAACTTACTTGATAAATGCACCGGTAAATTAAATCGACTTAGCAATCCATGCGACATTTCTTAGTCAAATTAAATAATGTCTTCAAAGTATAAATCCCCAAGTTATTCTTGGATGAAATTCCAAGGAACATTGCAGAAATTACTTTCAATTGAACACTTAAAACAAACTACTCACTAGTGACTACATTTCTCAATTTCCAATTCAAAAACTGGAGGCAAATTTTGCTTTTTCAAAGCATCAAAATTACTTCCAAAATAGCAAAAAAAGGCAATGCCTAAACATTATCCCGGTTGCTAAAAAAAATAATTACAAGTTGTAGCTATAAGATTGAAATAGCCCAACCACTAAGGAATAACAATGGCAAACAACATGTATTTGCTTTCAAAATAAAGCAAATTCCAACTTTGAACACTTGCTAACATTTCTTCCCCATATCACTTGATTCACTTCCACTGTTTCCAAAAAAAAAAAATGGCCGCAAAGTAAGAGAATCCCAAAATGAAAAAAAAAAAAAACCGACCTGGGTAGTTGCAGAGTACAAGCTCTGAATTGAGTCCAGTGATTTTGTTTGGAATTTCTGTAGGTGGGTTAGGGTTTTCAGCTTGGGAGAAGTGAAATTTGTGTTGCTGAACTGCTGGAGTTTTGAGTCTGAGTAGGACCCGTTCGAACCCAGAATTGACATCAACTCCAATTCCCTTCCTTGTTTGATTGCCATTCGTTTTTTTTTTTAACACGTTCATGTTATTAAAATATTTAATGTTATTTATTTATTTGTGATAATATCAAATAATTTACTCATACATTTATTTAATTTATTTAATAAAAATAATAATTTATTAAATTTATTATTATAAAGTTGTAACATAATCTTATCTCATTAATTAATTTATTTTATTTTTTAAACAAAAATATTATATTATATTTTAATTAATTATTACAAGTTATAGAATAATAATATTTAATAAATTTATAAATTATTTAAAATAATTTTATTTTGTGCATCTATTTAGTTTATTTATTTAATAATAAAAATAAAAATTTAAAGTTAAGAGATTTGTGTATTTTTTTTAATTTCCAGGGGCATTTATAATATTTTAGCTAAAAATATATATTGTCAAATCATGATACAAAAAAAAAATCATAAAATTTCATCACATTTTTATGTAGAGCTAATAAACCATCAAAATTATTTTCATTTTAAAATATACAAAAATAAAAAATTAATTAATTAATTAAACACGATATCAAAAATATATATATATATATATATGTGATAGAGTCACGAGTAAGAAATGTATTTATAACGAGTACTAATTGATTAACTTATAAAATTTTTTAGATTGGTATAAGAGATTCAACAGTGTAAAATTCAATCACATATGATTAAAAATATGTTTGGTTTATATTTTTATAATATTTAACAAAATTTAAAATAAATAAAATTAATTTAAACAAAATATTTTCTTAAAAAAATCTATTTATTAAAAATTTAATTTTAATTAAGATTCGTACATTTTTCATATATTATAATAGGAAAAAAAAATTAATATACCTAATTAAATCAATACATGATGTAAAATCAATACATTTTAACAATTAAATTTTATTTTTTTGAATTTTTTTAATAATTTGATTCATTTTTGTTTTGATATTTTTGAGCAATTTTGGAAATTATTTTTAGAAAAGATTAAAAAAATGATATTTAAATTTTATTTATTTTAATTATTCCTTGATGATGTTTAGTAGAAACTTTTTAAATTTCGTGTAATTTTGAATAAATTTTTGGGGCTATATGAAAATTGCCCTACAAAAATTAAATGAATAAAGAAAAAAAAAATTCCAAAACGGTACGTGACGAGACGAAACGGTAAGTGTGAAAGAGATAACGCGTTATCTTCTTTATATAATCCAAAACCCCGAATCTCCGGCCGTTTAAAGTCCGAAACGATATAATTCAGACTTCAAAACTTTTCAATATCCCTCAACTTTGCCCCAAATCAAATCCGAATTTCGGGCGTCCAGATTTGGACGTCTCTAAGAACTTCTCGGCCTCGTAAATTGGCCATCTCTTGTTTCAGATCCATTTCAGCGGAGGATTCCGATATTTCGGAGTCTGAATTTCGCTTCGGGAATTCTCTTCTCGGTAAGTCATCTTTTGTTTCCTATGGTTAAGTTTGGCAATCGGAAGGATTTGATTTTTATTTGCGTTATCATTTCTTGACATTTATTTGCTAAATAAGGAAATTAGTGTACAAACTAATTGTAGTTACTGAGCTCTGATGAGTGCTTCTCCAGCAAGTGCTTTTGTAGAAAGCAAAAAGCACTCAAAAGTCGCTTTATATTAAAGCAGTCCCAGCTGTAGTCAACTGGGTTTCAAGTGTAGGTGTGCTATAGAAAATGCTGTTATTGGTATGAGTTGAACTATTGAATTCACTTATGAGAACTTCCATTTTAGCTTTCATTTGAGTGTTGGATTCTTTACCTCTGTACAGCGTGGTACTCAGTACAATAGATGTCATTCTCTCTATATTTGACAAATTTATTGGCTTAAGTATTTTCATTAAGTTTTTTAAATTTATTTTTGGCACGCATCTGCACTGCTATTTATTTATTATTTTTTGGTCTTGTGGCTTCAAATTAGATTGTTAATAGGTTATGGTAGAGACTCGAGAGTTTTTTGACACTTTCTCAGCTATGCAACACAAGGATAACCAAGTGAGCAACTTATATCTTCACATTTGCTTTCCTGTTTTCATTTGTTTTCTTGACACTTTTTCTTTATAAAAGCTTAAGTTGGGAAACCATTTGTTCCTGCTAATAAACACTTTTCTGTTGTCATATATTTTTGTTTTGTGTTTTCACCTCTTGCCATGTATCTTTTACTAGTGTTTAGCACCTCCCCGTGCAACGGATCCTGGTTGGGCTCATGGAACAATGGTGAATGGGGGTCGGCAGAAGATTAAGTGCAAATATTGTCACAAAATTTTTCTTGGGGGTGGAATTTCTAGACTAAAGCAACATTTAGCTGGTGAAAGGGGGAATGTAGCTCCATGTGAAGAAGTGCCTGAAGAGGTTAAAGTGCAGATTCAACAACATTTAGGTTTTAAAGTTTTGGAAAAGTTAAAGAGGCAGAAAGGTTTAAAAAGTAAGAACTCATTTTTGTACTTTGAGGGTATGGAAGAAGAAGATGATGATGATGATGATGATGATGATGCCGAACGAATTCAAAAGCCTGCTTCGGTCCAAGGCACTAGCAGGAGAAGGGGTAAAGAGATTGTGGAAGGAACTTCTAATCGAACGAAGCGGCGTAAGAAGCAAAAATTTTCAGCTGCGCCCGTTGTTGCTCAGCCTCTGTGCCAAACTTTTGCTTCACAAGAGAGCATTTATGAAGCTGATATGGCTGTTGCAAGATTTATGTATGATGCTGGCCTACCATTCACTGCAGCAAATTCTTATTTTTTTCAACAGATGGCTGATTCTATTGCTGATGTGGGCCCAGGTTATAAGATGCCTTCTTATCATGCTTTGAGGAGTAAGTTGTTGAACAGAGTTGTTCAGGATGCCGGGGCATACTGTGAAGAACTGAAAAAAACTTGGGAGGTGACTGGGTGTTCAGTCCTAGTTGATAGGTGGATGGACAGAACTGCTCGTACTGTCATAAACTTTTTTGTTTATTGCCCTAAAGGAACTGTGTTCCTAAAATCTGTTGATGCATCAGGCATCACAAAATCTGCTGAAGCGCTATTGAATTTGTTTGACAGTGTTGTTCAAGAAGTTGGGCCCAAGAATATTGTAAATTTTGTTACAGATACTTCACCTAGTTACAGAGCTGCAGGAAAGCTCTTAATGGATAAATACAAAACCTTTTTCTGTAGTACCTGTGGAGTGCAATGTATCGACATAATGCTGGAGGAAATTGGTAAAATAGATGAAGTGAATGAGATTTTAGCAAAGGCTAAAAGAATAACTCAGTTCATATATAACAACGCTTGGGTCCTCAATTTAATGAGAAAGAAAACAGGTGGAAGAGATGTTCTCCAGCTTGGAATTACAAGGTTTGCTTCCATCTTCCTGACACTGGAAAACATTGTAGCTTTGAAGGACCATCTCCATCAAATTTTCACCGGTGCAGCCTGGATGCAGTCAAGTTTCTCTAAGCAAAGGGCAGGGATTGAAGCGGCAGAAATCATTGTAGACCCTCTTTTCTGGTCATTTTGTGACCAAACTCTGAAGGTCTCTAAGTCTTTACTTTCTGTTTTACACCTTATGGACCGCGAAGAGAGACCATCTGTTGGATACGTATACAATGCTATGGAAAAAGCAAAGAAAAGCATTATGGAGGCATTTGACAATAAGGAACCCGACTTCATGCCGTATTTGAATGTTATTGATCACATTTGGAAGGAGGAATTCCACAGCCCTCTTCATGCAGCTGCTTACTATCTCAACCCATCTGTATTTTATAATCCTAGTTTCACCTCAACCAAAGTCATCCAAAAGGGTTTACTTGATTGCATCGAAACATTAGAGCCTAATTTGTCTGCCCAAGTTATTATTACAGGCCAAATAAATTTTTATGAGGAAGCTGTTGGAGATTTTGGTCGACCTATGGCTTTACGTGGTCGAGAATCATTGGTCCCAGGTTAGCATCCATTTCATTGGAGTTATCAAGTTATAGTTTCTTTGTCACGCATAATGAAGTTTTAATGGTTAATGATTTACTTTTTTCACTTGCAGCTACTTGGTGGTCACTTTATGCTGCTGATTACCCAGAGTTGCAGCGGTTGGCCATCAGGACATTAAGTCAAACATGTAGCATTACTAGATGTGGACGAAACTGGAGCATGTTTGAACGTATCCATTCAAAGAAAAGGAATCGGTTGGAGCACCAGAGATTGAATGATCTCATATTTGCGCATTATAACCTGCACCTTCAGCAGAGGTAACTTTGTGTTTCAGCACTTATCAATATATTTACTGAAGTATAGACCTCATCTTACTTGATTTTTATTGAACCATAGACATCAAGCATATTTGTCCCCGTTAGTTTTCATTTGATAAGGTTTTTGGAATGCCTAGTAGAGCTTTTAAATCAACAATATTACCCAATATGGATGGAAAATTAGATGGTTCTTGGTCCCTTTATGTTTATCCTTTTACTTTCATGGAACACAAATTATTATCAAAGGTTTCAGACCACATATGTGTATTTGGTGTCTTCATTTAATTTCTCTTATCATGATTTGTCTTTCGTGTTGCATTTTAAAGCTCTCGAGTTCCTAGAATTTCTTATTTTGTGAAGAATGACAATGAATGCCAAATGCACTTTGGCAAGGCCTATTGATTTCACTAGTCACTTATGGCATACAAAGTCAATATCATAGTGAAAATGTGATTTATCTAACCTGTGAATTTGCATATTCTGCTCTGCTTAATAACTCATTTCAAGGGATCCTTTAGTACAAGAACCTTAATTTTTGGAATCCATATCATATTCATAGGTTTCTCTACTGTTATAATATTATATTATCTACTTGTACAACTTAAATTACTGCCTTAAGTGAAATAAGTCCTTATAGTAAACAGCTAGTTTTACATCTGTTAGAACTTAATCCTAATGTTTGGACCTATACCTACCAGTTTAAGCTTATGAGTCAACCTATGAACTATTACAAGTTTTTGGGTTAACTTGGTTGAAGAGCCAGTTTTTTGGTTAAGCATATGCAGCATTGTGTTGCAACCTATGAACTATTACAAGTTTTTGGGAGATGAACTATGTTTACCCTGCATTCAATAATGCAAATAATGTTTAGTTATATAATAGCATTGACTTTCTAGAATTATTCATTTAGTAACATACTTGTTCTTACGAAACTTTGATAATGTGCTTATCTTTTTCTATCAAGTTTCAATTATACAAGAATATGAACGTTATTAAACATAAGGCATGTTGTTTCAGTTAGTCTTTTAGGTTTACTTTATGCGTTAAACTCGTTAATCCAGTGTTGCTTCTAGTTGAAAACCTGCCACATTCATGTCATCCTCTGAACTTGATTTAGAGCTTTACCTCTATACAAGCAGGAAGACAGAAGCAGTTAAAGCCAGGTGTTCAAGAGGAACACTTGATCCTATATGCTTAGAAGCTGTAGATGCAAACATCGGAGATTGGGTGGAGGACACGGGATCCATTGAGGGTGAGGACCTGAGCTGGATGGATGTGACTATACCCAGTGAACGGACGTTTATTAGTCACGAATCACAGAATATGGATGATTCTGTTGACAGTTCGGATGACAGAAACAGTGATGTCACAAAAGGTATTGATGGAAGTGACGATTTATAGTGCATTTGATTATCTTTGCTAGCTGTATTATTCAATCCTAATCTGTTTGCAGTCGTACTTTCATTCTCGTATATATTAGCATGCACAGCTGAATCTTCTTAGCAATTTTGGTGTTTTCTTCTTTAGTTGCTAGAAAAGCTTAATTTTAGAAGCTTTGATTTTTGTCTACAGACAACCGGCAAACTGAGGATTTTATTATTAAAGCCATAAATGATTTGGAATAAATTTACCGGCAATTTTGAAAAAATATATTGTCAACTTTGATATCTGATGGAAAAATTGTCATGCAAGGCTTCTGCTGATGGAGGAAACAAGCAATTAATATTTTTTCTGATAATATAATTTGGCAAAGTGATTCCAGGTATTACAAAAAACTTGAACAATGTTCAACGACAGACTAAATAGATAGAACCCGGAAGCATCTCTTTCAACGTGAAAGCTCGTAGTATTTAGAAAGAAAAAGAAATTGAGGATGTAACTAGCTGCTCTTAAGTCTTGGCTATCGATTAAAGTAACTTGAGTCCCGATCTTGCATCTTCACAATGCCTGATATAATCAGGCAGCAGAGCAACGTTTTCTACTTCTGTTTTTGCTTTGCATTTATATATCGGAGGACTAAGGAAACAAGGCTCCATTGACGTGACTCGTCAACTTCTCCATACCGTACAAAACCCACGGCTTTATTCCTGCTAAACCTTGGACGACATACCCAAAAGGTGACCAACCACTCGTGATCAACACATCACACATGCTAAGCAGATTCATTTCTGCTCATGCTTTCATGTTGTGCACATTATCTTCAGTTTTTTTTGACGTTCTCCACGGCTTGGTTGGTAAACTCCAATCACTTCTCCAGTCACAGTTGGGTGTCTCCGGTACATATTCCTCGTGTCCTCTAAGTAATTGGAATGTAAAGATGTTATAAGAACAGCTTCGATACCGGGTTTTTGGCTTGAGCTGCAGCGGATAAAAGTTTTTGCTTGCCTACTTCTGGAAGTAGTTTTTCAATCAGAGTACATGCCAAAATTTGATCCACAATGAGCTGAGATGGAATGGTAAAGAGTGTCAAAAACTCGTATTTGGATGCCAATTTTCTCATTTGCTTTGGCTAAATAAGCTTGATAGTATCTTGTGATCATTCCCCCGACTTCATTTGCGGGATGGAATAAGTACTTACCTAGATGGTGGAAAACAGTTTCTTTATTCGGAAGCAACTGGGATCCTGAACAAAGCTGGAACAAACTAATTATCTGTTTTCATGAACAACCCGGGTATTATTCTCAGTAAAATTTGATCATCATCACAGAAGAAAAGCTTGTCATGGTTTCCATAATCATGAGCAAGATGGAGATAAAACATATGATACTGAATTTTTCAGAAGAAGCAATCCAGACAATAAATTTACACTCCGTGGGATTGGAAATATTGCCTGAAATGAGTTGCTCCAGGGTTTTGTATTTGGTCCACGGTGTTTGTGAAGATTTTCATAGTTTCTTAGCTTGGAAATGAGAAATGCAGGAAGTTTATGGGGTGAAGTTTTGCGATAAATGCTGGATTTGTACCTGCTTAAGCAAGAATTTTCATCGAATCCTGGAGAAATAAGTCCACCAAGTAGTTTGGTTTGTCTTTGGCCATCCTGGTAGTGGTAGATTTAGAAGAATGATTCTTTGAACTTGAAAATTGGAGTACAGTAACTTCAGGATCTGGCAATTAAATTTTTAAGGGGAAAATGTCATGAAACATTCATAACTATGATTTTATGAGTATATAATTATTATTAAAAAAATGTTGCAATTTAAAAACATTACTTAAAAAGAGATTCATACCAAAGTTAAATATGAAGGAAGGCAAAAGAGAATTCATTCTTAATTAATACAAGTAAGATATTCAAGACATGTTGAAACTATGTCCTTACCAGCATTCACCAGTGTAGGAATTCCTCTTCCTTCTGATAATGATAACCCAGTAAAACCGGCCGAAATCGGGTCTCGGCAAACCGTCCCGAATAGGAAAACAACAGGCAAAGCTACCAGAAAACCAGCAAAGAATGTTGACAACATTTTTAAGTGACTTCAAATCTCTTCACCAAAATTTGAAAAGGTTCCAAGCAAGAAATAAAAAATTCTAATAAGAGGATTTGTCAAGTCTTTGATGTTGAGCACATGCTGTTTACATTGACTGTTAGTTTTTAGTTTGATTTCCTTAGAGAAATACGAATTTGCTAGTTGGTGCCATAAGGTTAGCTTAGCTATATTTAAAAAATTTAATTCACTTCCTTAATTAATATGAATATTTTCTATTTAAAAAAAATAAAATTTACTGCTTATTTTCTTTTATTTAAGATATTTAAAATTATGTTGTTTTAAAGTCAAAATTGACTGAAGGATTATATTTAAATGCAAATCATAAGGTTTTTTTTTTATTATAAAATAATTCATTCCACAGGCCTAAACTTATTTAATGACTTAAAAAAAATTAAAACTTAATCTTAGTTAAAAAATTAATTTTTTAGACCAAAATTTTATTTTTATAATGTTTTGCCAATAACATCTATAAAACGTTGAAAATCTCGATATTTGACTATAAAAAAAATTATCAAACGTTAAGATTCTCGATATTTGGACAAAAATATTAACTAAACATCGAAAATTTTGATATTTAACAAAAAAAAAATTACTAAATATTAAGATTTTTAATGTTTGACAAAAATACTCGACTAAAAATTGAGATTCTCGATATATGATAATATTTTGACCAAATGTTAATATTCTCAATATTTTGGTAAGAATATTTACCAAACTTTAAGAATTTTATATTATAATATAAAATTTTGAGAATTTTTTTATGTTAACATTGTCAACCATATAATTGAAATTTAAATATTTAAACAATTTGATAATATATTTATATATTTATTACTTGTTTATGATAAATTAACAAGTTATTTACAAGTGATACTTTTCACAATGTTCTCATCTAGTGTATTCTCTTCAATAAAATTTTAATTTGTTATAAATAAGTAACACCAATATAAATATATTTTAAATTGTATAAATATTCAAATTGTATAATAAAATTATAACATACTTAATTTATTTGTGCGCACATTTTAATAAAATATATGATCAATTTTTTACTTTAAAATATAACATTATAATAATTATTTTTAATTATATAGTTGACAATGTTGCCGTGAATAAAATCATGAGTTTTTTTTGACAAACTAGCCTATTTTATAAGTCCATACTTATTTATAGTCAAAGGTAAAAATAAAACTTAATCTTAGTCAAAATATTAATTTTTGAACCAAATTATCCTTTGTATAATAATTGACTTGCAACCTTTATGAAACGTCAAGAATCTTGAAGTTTAATCAAAATTATCTATCAAATGAATATCAATATTTGGCTAATAATTTTTATCAAATGTTGAGAATCTCGATAATTGGTAAAGAATTTTTATTAAATGTTGAGAATTTCGATATTTCAAATGTCAATATTCTTGACATTTGGCCAAAAATTTCTATCAAATATCGAGAATCTCGAGATTCTCGAGATTTAGTAAGAATTTATATCAAATATCGAGAATCTCAATATTTGACAAAAATTTCTATCAAATGTCAAGAATTGACAAGAATTTTTATCAAATGTCGAGATTCTCGACGTTTAATTAATATTTTTTGCCAAATGTCGAGATTCTCGATGTTTACGTTTAATAAAAATCCTAAGTCAAATATTGGACAAGGGTAATTTGGTTCAAAAATTAATATTTTAGTTGGAATTAAGTTTTATTTCTACCTCTAACTATAAATAAGTATGGACTTGATAAATAGACTATTTTATCAAAAAAATCCTAAAATCATCACCTAATATATTTAGCATTGATCAAGATTATTTGCTAAACATTGTAAAGAATGATATTTTGATACAAAAGTTAATTTCTATCAAATGTCGAGAATTGACAAGAATTTCTATTAAATGTTGAGAATTGACAAGAATTTCTATCAAATGTCGAGATTCTAGACGTTTGATTAATATTTTTTGCCAAACGTCGAGATTTTCAACGTTTACGTTTGATAAAAGTCCTA
>JAXCLQ010000006.1:6438701-6462833 GCA_035584115.1 Cedrela odorata | reverse complement strand
ATTCTTAGTTAAGATATTCAAGACATTGTTGAAGATAGTGCCTTACCAGCATCTAATTGTGTAGCACTAGAAACTCCGGCCGAAATCGGGTCTCGGCAAACCGTCCGGAAGAAGAAAACAACAGGCAAAGCTACCAGAAAACCAGCAAAGAATTTCGACAACATTTTTGAAGTGAATCTAAATCTCTTCACCAAAACTTGAAAGGGTTCCATGCAAGACAAGAAATTCTAATAAGAGGATTTGAGCACATGCTGTGTGTATATGACTGTTAGTTTTTATTGGAACTGTTTGATTTCTTAAGAGAGATATTCTGCAGAGATATCTGAGATTGGAAGTTTACTTTTGAAAATTAATTAGCTTTAATTAAGTAATTAAATGTCATTTAATCATTGTTATTGTGAATATGGATTTGCTAGTTGGTGCCCTAAGGTTAGATTAGCTATATTGAAAAACATTAATTGAGTTCCCAAATTAATAAAAATATTAATCAAATGCAAAACATAAGGGGTATTTGTGATATGAAATAGATAAAAATGTTTAGAAATGTAGGTTCACATTTTATAAAATAGAATTTAGTGTAAATTAAAAGAATTATTTTAATATAAAATAATTTATTTTAAAAATACAGAGCTTTCTTGGACAGAAAAAGACTAGTAAGACATATAATATGGATTATTAAAGCTACGCTTGACTTTTAAGGAGTTCTTCTTAGGCCTTAGCCACCAGTTTTGAAAAGTAAAAGCTACTTGTAATTTTATTTAGACCAGCACGCAGCAAGTTGCTCTGTTTCTACGTCTTGTTCTTCTACTTGCTTGGTTTGTTCTCTGTTGGTCTAATCTAATCATGCCTGTAGGAGAGGCTTTTCTCTCTGCCTTCCTTCAAGTACTATTTGACAGACTAGCTTCTCGTGATTTTATAGACTTACTACGTGGTCGAAAATATGATGACTTACTAGAAAAGTTGAAGATTACACTGCTGACAGTCACTGCCTTGCTTCAAGATGCTGAGGAGAAGCAATTTTACTTCCCTGCTGTGCAGAAATGGCTGCATATGGCTAAAGATGCTCTGTATGATGCAGAGGATGTGTTAGATGAGCTGGCTACTGAAGCTCTGAAATCCAAGTTGGAAGCTGAGTCTCAAACAAACCCTAATCAGGTAAGCAATTGGCGAATCATTCCCCGTCCTCTCAGTCCTTATAGCAGAGGCATTGATTTCAAAATCAATAAGATTATTGAGAAGTTGGAATTTATTGCTAAGTATAAAGATATTCTTGGCTTGAATGATGATGTTAAAGGGAGGCTACGCCTGTCTGGAACCAAACAAAGATTAACCACGACTTCATTGGTGGATGAATCTTTTGTTTATGGCAGGGACAAGGATAAAAGTAAGATTATCGAATTGTTACTAATGGATGAACTATCAAGTAATAATAAATTTTGTGTAGTTCCTATAGTTGGAATGGGTGGAATTGGTAAGACCACTCTTGCCCAAACTGTGTATAATGACAACAGAGTGGACAAGCACTTTGATTTCAGAATTTGGGTTTGTGTTTCTGACCAATTTGATGTAGTTAGGGTAACAACGACTATCCTCAAATCTGTAACTTCAAAACCTGCTGATCTTGATGATCTGAATCTGCTGCAAGTTGGTTTGAGAGAAAAAATAGCAGGGAAGAAATTTTTGCTTGTTTTAGATGATGTCTGGAGAAGGAAAAATAATGACTGGGATCTTATATGGAATCCACTGAAAGCAGGAGCAAGAGGAAGCAAAGTTATTGTAACCACACGAGATTGTAATACTGCTGCAAGTATGGGAACAGTTCCAGCTCATGGTTTGGAATGCTTATCATTTGAAGATTGTTGGTCAATTTTCATGAATGTATCATTTGATAAGAGAGATATTGGTGCATTTCCAAATTTGGAGACAATTGGAACTGAGATTGTGAAGAAATGCGAAGGCCTACCCTTGGCTGCAAAGAGACTGGGAATCCTGCTGCGCTCGCGACAAGAAGAAAGAGAATGGCGTGACGTATTAAATACAAAAATATGGGATCTACCAGACGACGGAAGTGACATTCTTCAGACTTTGGGATTGAGTTATCATCATCTTCCTCCTCATTTGAAGCAGTGCTTCACATATTGTTCAATATTTCCTGCAGGTTATGTGTTTGACAAGGAATCACTGGTTTTGTTATGGATGGCGGAAGGTTTTGTGCAGCAACCCAGAGGCAAGAAAACTTTGGAAGATGTAGGTGGTGAATATTTTGATGAGTTAGTATCGAGGTCATTTTTTCAAAGATCATCTCACAGTAATTTGCTATATGTGATGCATGGCCTCATGAAAGATTTGGCTCATTTTGTTTCTGGAGACTTTTGTTTCAATTTGGAGGATACGGTGATGGATGGTGATCAAAGCAGATTTTTCGACAAGGCTCGCCATTCCTCGTATATTCGTAGTAGGCGAGATATGCACTCAAAATTTGAGGCCTTTGATGGAGTTAATTGCTTGCGCACCTTCCTACCATTGGATCCAACAGGAGAAATTGGAGCCAGCTATTTGGCTAATGAAGTCCCTCGTGATCTCTTGCCAAAGTTAAAGCAACTACGGGTGTTGTCTTTTAATTCCTACCGCATCACTGAATTGCCAGATTCCATTGGTGATTTGAAACATCTACGGTACATGGATCTTTCTCGAACAGCAATCAAAATGCTACCTGATTCAACAGGCACTCTTTACAATTTACAAACTTTAATCTTATTACAATGTTATTCTCTCAGTAAGTTGCCCAAAGAGATTGGAAATCTAACAAGCCTACGACGTCTCCGTATTAGTGGTAGTAGACTAAGAGAAATGCCATTGCAGATGAATAGATTGAAGAATCTCCAAACTTTGTCTCATTTTGTTGTGGGTAAACATAGTGGATCAGGAATTAGTGACTTGAGGAACATACAGCGACTTCAAGGAGCACTTCTCATTTCAGGATTGAAAAATGTGGTCAATTTCACCGATGCAATGGAGGCTAATTTGAAAGCCAAAAATGAACTTACACAACTAGTATTCCAATGGAGTAATAGTTTTGGTGAATCAATCAATGATACATATGAAGAAGAAGCATCTAACACAATCCAAATTCACCAAAACCGTAAGGATCTCACTGTCTCCAGCAGCAGAAGTACACAATTTCCAAACTTTAGAGAAACCACAGAAGCTTATCGGCAGGAATCTGTTGAAATTAAGTTGGAAAAGAGTAGCAGTTTGGATGAGTCAAGAAATGAAAGAGTTGAAACAGATGTGCTAGAGATGTTGCAACCTCACAAAAACATCAAACAACTAATAATCAAAGACTACGGAGGTACAAGATTTCCAAGTTGGATTGGATTGCCTTCTTTCTGCAATATGGTACTTCTGAAATTTATTAACTGTAGAAAGTGTCAATTTTTACCCCCAGTTGGACAATTACCCTCACTCAAACATCTCACCATCGAAGGTTTGGAAGGAATAAGATCAGTAGGCTCAGAGTTTTACGGAGATGGCTGTTCATCTATTCAACCTTTTCCATCATTGGAGACATTGAAGTTTGAGAATATGTCAGAGTGGGAGTTATGGCCTTCTTCTGGTGTTGAAGGCTCAGAATACTTCTTTCACTTACAGAAGCTTGAAATTCGATGTTGTCCTAAGCTAAGAAAATTCTCACACCAGTTTCCCTCCCTGAAGAAAATGAGTATCACTGGCTGTGAAAAATTAGAAGCTCTTCCAAGGCTCTTAACGCTTGACAGCGCAGACCAAGGCAAAGAGTTTCCTTGTCTCCTCGAACTTTCCATATGGACTTGCCCCAACCTGAGAGAATTACCTAATTTATTTCCTTCCTTGAAATTGCTTGAGATAGACGGATGTCAAGAATTGGCAATACTTCCGAAACTTCCTTCAATTCTGGAATTGGAATTAAACAAGTGTCATGGTAAGGTGCTGCAAAGCGTTGTTGTAATCAATTCACTTATATATATGCGCATGTGTCAAATTTCCAAGCTGTCATGTCTGGTTGAAGGATACTTTCATCAGTTAAAAGCTCTTAAAGAATTGCAGATCTCTCATCTTGAGCTTACAACATTGTCAAATGACATTGGATTGCAAAGCCTCCTTTCTCTCCAACTACTGGAATTTTCAGGCTGTCCATACCTGAAGGAGTTACCGAAAACTTTGTACAAACTATCATCGCTTAAAGTGTTGAGGGTATGGAATTGTCCTTCACTCCTGTCATTCCCTGAAACAGGCTTGCCTTCGACACTTATGGGTCTTGAAATTAGGAATTGCGAAGCTTTGCAGTTCCTAACTCAGTGGATGATGCATGAATCCGACCAGAACTATAAGGATACTTTCTCACTGGAGTATTTGGTCATTGAAGGTTGTTCTTCTCTTATATCTCTCCCGAGAGACAAGCTGTCTGGCACAATAAGAGATCTAGAAATCCAACACTGCATAAATTTGCAGTACCTTTCAGCGGAGATGATTTGCAACAGTAGTTCTCTTGAAATCTTGAAAGTTTCTGGGTGCCATTCCTTAAAATCCTTCCCGAAAGATATTTTTCAGTTGCCAGCAAGCTTATCAAGCACTGTCATGAAGCTTAAGGTGCTTGTTATCAACAATTGTATGAACCTTGAGTCTTTACCCGAAGGCCTGCATAAGCTGACATTTCTTGATCACTTGGAAATAGCTGACTGTCCGCTTCTTCAGTCTTTTCCGGAACCCGGCTTACCCACCGCAAAGCTGCGATCAATTAGAATCTCTAATTGCCAAAATCTGAAGTTTCTACCTAATCGGATGTCTAGTCTAGAATCACTTCAAGAACTTCACATATATGGTTGCTGCAGTCTGGTGTCATTTCCTGAGGGTTGGCTGCCCACAAATCTATTCTCACTTTCCATCTTGGATTGTGAACATCTTATGCCCTCATCTGACTGGAATCTTCACAGACTCACTTGTCTTACTAACTTGTCCTTTGGTGGATGTCAAGGGTTAGTGTCATTTCCGGAGGGCTGGTTGCTGCCCACAAATTTATCTACTCTTCATCTTGAGCGACTGCCAAATCTTAAATCCTTACCAAAGGGACTGAAAAGCCTCAACTATCTAGAAACATTGGAAATATGGGAATGTGACAGCCTCCAAAGACTGCCAGAAGAGGAACCAACTACAATGCTTCTGAGTCTTTGGGATGCTCTCTGATATACAGGAAGCCAAGTGAAAATGTTGTTTTCATGCATGCAAAAAATATGAGTAAAAGAATACAATTTGGGAGCCATTTTTCTGAAGAAATCCTACCTACCTTTTACTATGCTGAAGTTGGAACAAAGACCTCACAGCCTGCATAAGTCCTCTTGAGTGGAAGGCAGAACCCTGTTGAACAGCATCAATGGTGATTTTATTTTTATTTGTTATTTGCAGAATTCTCATTTTCCTTGCACATTATTAGCAAAAGCATTATTATCATCTACTCAACTCAGGTTTCTGGTTGTTAATGGCAGGTTTTTACCATAGAAAAAGAGAGCAATATAATTACTCGATGACAAAAGTTTAAATGTGCTCTTACAATTGTATGCTTCCTTTTTCAATCTTTTCTTTTTGATAATAAACACAAAAATGTTTCAGGATTCAATTTTTTATGAACTAAATGTTGCCTGTATCTTGTCATTTTTTTCACCTGTCTAAGTTTCTTGTTCCTTTCCAACGAGTAATTGTAAACACTTAAGAGCTTGATTTTGTTCTAGATTCGAGCTTCTGTATGTCCTATATTTTTCTCTTGCTTGTTTGTATATATATATATATATATATTTTGAAACAATCATGACGTTAGCCTACCGTATCAACTCAATCCAAATCCAGCAAAGGCAGGATTTGATCCGATATCTCTTCTACAACTCCCGGGGATTTTAGAAGTTAAGCCAATTGGCACATTCTTTCTAGTCAAAAGAAAAAACTAAAAAGTTTCTGAACCAGGGGCGTGTTTGTGCCTTGCCTCTTCCGAAGCTTCATTAATCTTTCTGCTATATTTCAAGCCTCCAACTCAATTTGAACTTTGCCAAACTCTCCATTGTTTAATTTGAATATGCATGCCAATCATCAAGCACTTTGAAAAGAGAATCAACGAAAGACAAGCTGACTTATCAAAGAACAGAACAAGTGACAGAGCTCCAGTATTTCTATTAAAATTTGAGCATTTTAGGTGTTATGAAAGTGTCAAGTCATTAATGTGCTTATCTTTCATATGCAGGTGAAATCATTTATTCTTCAATTCAAGAAACACAGCTTACATATTGTCTACCAGTAGGATTGGTTTCTCCCGAATTCATTCCATAAAGCAATTCCTGAGATCATCTCCTTGCTTCTTGTTTCTGCAATAGATCTTAATTTGTCTATGTACATGTATACTACAAATAAATTAGATTAATTTATTAAAATTCTTTTGAAACCAAAACAAGTTTATATTTTCATTCTTCTTTTTCTTTTCACAAGAGTTGAGAAACAATAATTTTGTTCTACAGGAATTATTTTCGTAAAATAAACAAAAATAATAATAATAATAATAAAATTGCAATGATAAGTATAATAATGATAACTAACAGAGAGTTTAGAGACATATTAAAGTTTGTTAAAACTAATGGGGGCTGAGTGAATTTAACCCCATCGTTGATATTAAAACAAAAACAATAGTCGACACGCGTAAACGACGTCTGCTATAAGCAATCTCTAACTCTCCTTCGTCTTAACTTCCTTCCTTCCATCCCTTTCCTTTCCCAATTTTCGCCACCTCTGCCTCCAATTCTCCGATACACTAAACCCTACAAAGAACAAACACGCAGAAATGGTGCCTCCGGCGGGTACGCCAGCAAATCCCCAACAAATACAACAATTCCTCTCTTCAGTCCTCTCTCAACGAGGTCCTTCCGCTCTTCCTTACACAGAAGACACGAAATTGCTGATTCGCCAACATCTCGTAAACGTAATCTCCGCTTACCCTTCTTTGGATCCCAAAACGGCGACGTTTACCCACAACGACGGCCGGTCCGTTAATCTTCTTCAGGCTGATGGCACAATTCCCATGCCTTTCCAAGGCGTCTCTTACAACATCCCCGTCATCATCTGGCTTATGGAATCTTACCCCCGTCAACCGCCCTGCGTTTACGTCAATCCCACGCGCGATATGATCATCAAACGTCCGCACCCTCACGTCACTCCCTCTGGCCTTGTTTCGATTCCTTATTTGCAGAATTGGATTTTCCCTAGCTCTAATCTCGTTGATCTTGTGCGCGAGCTAGGCGCGTGTTTCTCACGTGAGCCTCCTCTTTACTCCCAACGCCGGCCTACCCCCAGCCCCAGCCCCAACCCTAATCCCAATCCGAATAGTTCCAATCCTGCTGTTGCATCGGGTTACGGTCCATCGACGGCGCGTCCTCAGCCAGTGCGTCCATTTCCGCCGTCGCCTTACGGTGGTCGGGTTCAGCATCAAACGGAGGATCCGACGGAAGTTTATAAGCGAAACGCGGTGAACAAGTTAGTGGAAATGGTACATGTCGATATTTCGGGGATGAGGAAGGCACGTGAGGCGGAGGTAGAAGGGTTGTTCAGCACACAGGCCTTGTTGAGACGTAGAGAGGAAGAAATCAATAAAGGATTAAAGGAACTGCAAGATGAAAAAGAAGGATTAGAGCAGCAATTGCAAATGGTGTTGATGAATGCCGATGTTTTAGAGTCGTGGGTAAGGGAAAACCAAAGCAAAACCAATGATTTGAAAAATGTTAACGTGGATAATGCTTTCGGATGCGTGGATGTGTTGTCGAAGCAAATGTTGGATTGCACTGCTGCTGATTTGGCGATAGAGGATGTTGTTTATGCCTTGGATAAGGCTTTGCAGGAAGGTTCTGTGCCGTTTGATCATTACTTGAGGAATGTGAGGTTGTTGTCGAGGGAGCAGTTCTTTCATCGAGCTACGGCTGCGAAGGTTCGGGCTGCACAAATGCAGGCTCAGGTTGCTTCAATGGCTGCTAGGATTCAGCATTATGCCTCAAGCTAAACTAAAGCAAGTTTGAGTTTCTACCACAGTTGCTGGTCGAGCCTGAAAATTAGTTTAAGGTTAGCTTCTTGTGAAAATTTATTCGTGCTGGTCATCCAAGGAAAAATTAAAAGAAAATCTTTTTTCATTTTTGGTCTTATAATATACACCAACCTCTTTTCCTTTCTATTTTTTGTTTAAATATATAATTTTGGATTTTAGATTGCTCATTGTGCATTGTATTGATAGGAGAAAATAATACAATTTGCAGTTACTGATATACTACTATTTGTCAATTCATGTATTGGAATTTGTTTTTTGAATTATCAAGTTTTCTTATTGAATTTAAGTTCAGTGATACAAAACTTTGTGATGTCCATCTTGATTGATGTACTTCTTAGCTGAATAGTAAAGGAAGTACTGTAACTTTGGATATGGTATTTTGATGTCATTTCTTCTGAATTGTCAATTGTTATTCGCTAAGACACTTTGATGAACATTGACAATGACTAAAAGTGCAATTAGTAATAATTTTTAGTATATTTTTTATCTTATTATTTAACAACATACTGCTCACATCTGTTGTTCATGATTACCGGTTTCATTGGTTTTAAGTATCTTGTTTCTTATGTTTCATGGTCGTTGACATTGAAGGCCATAATTTCCGGTGCAAGAAAAGATAGATTTAAAGTCCTCTTCTCTCTGGTTCATTTACTTTTGAGTCTTGTCTATCTTTCATTCAATGCATTATTCTTTGGAATAAAATTTTGAAAATTTTCTCAGAGCAGTTGGCTGCCATGAAAAAATGATTAAAGAATATTTTTTGTTGTTGATTTGCAAAGAAATGGTAGCTTGGTGCGGGCAACATGTGAAGCCTTAGCGGCCACTTCAACCTCTGTTTGGTGGTATGACAGTTTTTGAAGGGCATGCCAAGGCTTGCCTCATCTAATAGTAATACATTCAAAGATTATTATCTCTAGATAGCAATTGATCTTGCATAACTTTATAGTGGCTATAGATGACTGTTGAAATTTCATGAGTGTTAAACTATTAGGTTAGGAGCCGTTCATAATAGTAATTATTGGCTTTCCTTCAGTCCTATTGTGATATCAATTCTCTTGTTCACGCCTATATTTGTACTGTAGTTGTACTTCCATCGTTTGTTCCTATGGTTATGAAGTTTTTTTTTTTTACACCAAAGGAAATTTGGTTTAAAAAATGAAAAAGAGAGAATTTCTTCTTAAAAAGTATTTTGACTTCAATTATGAATTTTTTTAATACTAAATTTGTCTCTATTTCTGGTTGTTGTCACTTGATCAAATCTTTCATTCTCTTGTTGAAAGTAAAGTGTTTTATGACAGTGGCGATGCAAAAGTTAAAGTTTGTCATATAATATATGTGCTTCTTTCACTATTTATCCTTCTCTAATTGATTTATGCAAAAGTTTATGCATATCATAAACCTCTCTTATAACTACAACAAAATACATTTTTCTACTTTAAACTGCCAATTTATAAAACTAGGATGCTGTTATTACTACCAGAAAGACATTGATACCACAGAAAATGGCATTCACAATTTGTTTATTAGCTTGTCCTATCACTGGCAACTTACTTACTCTAGATCTGTCTTGTTGATGCACTCCATATCATATTTGATTTCTGAATTTGTGTGTTAGACGGAGTTATAGAAGTGACTGAGCTAGATTCTTGTTTTTAAGTTTTAAGTTATTTGTCATTGTTTTCGGCCGATCAACTCTGATTCAGCCACCCGGGAGGGTTTTTTCTTTTTTTTTTTTTTGGGTTGAATGCTCGCATTAAATTTATTGTGCCAGGGATCAGCCTCCCAGGAGTTGAGCATTGCAGTGATGTCAAAAATGCTGCATTTTTTATCTTCTATATTATCAATCAAGGTTCATTAACGCCACATGTTATCAATCTCGACAGTTGCATTATATTCAATTTCTTAGATTTTATTCAGAATTTCATCGTAAATAATATATTTGTGTGTATATATATATATATATGATGTAGCATTAATTGAATAAATAATATGACTTTATAATAATTTTTTAAAATATCTTCACATAAACAAACTTCTTTAATTCATGGAAATTTACACTCTTGTGGCCGTTCGAATAAATTTTAGAGTTTTATTTTTATCTAAAATATATTTCGAAAACAAATTAAATATTAGTTTTATAAAAGTATTAACAATATCGTTTTAAAAATTTTACCAAAAATCACCCTTAAAAATTAAAATAAAAAATAAGACAAAAAATAATAATGATAAAAAGAATGGTTAAATTTAAAAAAGTATTTGCTTCGTCGTTAAGTTCGTTATCCCTTTCAAAACCTCCATAGAGACAAAGCAGCAGGGCAATGCAGACAGAACGATAGAAAGAGAAACAGAGATAAAAAGATGAGCTCACAGCTCTCGGTCTTCACCCCTCTTCACCCCATCACCAATACAAACTCTACACCGCCGAACAGCTCAGCTACTCTTCACACCCTTTCCCAAAGAGTTTACATTCCAACGCATGTCTACAAGCACCCTGCATCTATTCTTCTCGAACTCTGCACTTCCTTGGAAGAGCTCCGCCAAATTCTTCCGCTCGTCATCAAAAACGGACTCTACAATGAAAACTTGTTCCAAACCAAGCTCGTTAGCTTGTTCTGTAACTACGGTAGCTTAACCGAAGCTGCCCGTGTTTTTGAGCCCATTCAAGATAAACTTGATGCTCTTTATCATACCATGCTTAAAGGGTGTACTAGAAGTTCTAATTTGAATGACGCTTTATCGTTTTCTATTCGGATGAGGTATGATAATGTTGCGCCGGTTGTGTATAATTTTACCTATTTGTTGAAAGTTTGTGGTGATACAGGGGAGCTTAGGCGGGGTAAGGAGATTCATGGGCAGTTGATAGTTAATGGGTTTTCGTTGAATTTGTTTGCAATGACCGGAGTTGTGAATATGTATGCAAAATGTAGGCAAATTGACGAAGCGTATAAAATGTTTGATAGAATGCCTGAGAGAGACTTGGTTTCTTGGAACACAATTATTGCTGGGTACGCACAAAATGGATTGGCGGAGATGGCGTTGGATTTGATAATTCGGATGCATGAGGAACGTCAAAGACCTGATTGGATAACTATTGTGTCTGTTTTGCCTGCTGTTGCAAATATGAGGTCTTTGAGAATAGGCAAGGCCGTTCATGGGTACGCTATGAGGGCTGGGTTTGAGTCGCTTGTAAATATTTCTACTGCTTTGGTTGACATGTATTCAAAATGCGCGTCTGTTGAGACTGCTCGGTTGATTTTTGATGGGATGGAAAGTAGGAATGCTGTCTCATGGAATTCAATGATTGCTGGGTATGTAGAAGGCGGAGATCCTGGAGAAGCAATGAAAATTTTTCTGAAGATGTTGGATGAAGGAGTGGAACCAACCAACGTCACTGTTTTAGAAGCATTGCACGCTTGTGCTGATCTGGGTGATCTTGAGAGGGGAATGTTTGTTCATAAGTTGTTGGATCAGTTGAAACTTGGAACTGATGTTTCTGTGGCTAATTCGTTGATTTCCATGTATTCTAGATGTAAGAAAGTTGATATAGCCGCAAATATATTTACAAAATTGCGGGTTAAAACACTAGTTTCTTGGAATGCCATGATATTAGGTTATGCACAAAATGGTCGTGCAAATGAGGCTTTGAATTACTTTTGTAAGATGCGATCTCAGAATATAAAACCAGATTCATTTACAATGGTGAGTGTAATTCCTGCTTTGGCAGAGCTATCAATTATTGGCCATGCGAAATGGATTCATGCCCTTGTTATGAGGAGTTATTTTGAGAAGAATGTTTTTGTGGTTACTGCTCTTATTGACATGTATGCAAAATGTGGAGCTGTTGGCACTGCCAGAAAGCTCTTCAACATGATGAATGAGCGGCATGTGACAACATGGAATGTCATGATAGATGGATATGGCACACATGGACTCGGAAAAGCTGCTGTAGAACTGTTCAATGAAATGCTAAAGGGGGCCATCAAGCCAAATGATATTACTTTCCTGTGTGTTATCTCAGCTTGCAGCCATTCTGGTTTGGTTGAAGAGGGGCTTCGCTGCTTTACCAACATGAAGAAAGACTATGGTATAGAGCCTGCAATGGACCATTATGGTGCCATGGTTGACCTTCTTGGCCGAGCTGGCCGTCTTAACGAGGCTTGGGATTTCATCCAAAAGATGCCCATTGAACCTGGGATCACTGTTTTTGGTGCCATGTTGGGTGCTTGTAAGATTCATAAAAATGTTGAGTTGGGGGAGAAGGCAGCCGCCAGACTATTTGAATTAAACCCAGATGAAGGTGGCTATCATGTACTGCTAGCAAACATATATGCCACAACTTCAATGTGGGACAAATTAGCTGAAGTGAGAACTATCATGGAGAAGAAAGGACTTCAGAAAACTCCCGGTTGCAGTTTAGTGGAGTTGCGAAATGAGGTTCACAGTTTCTATTCTGGAAGCACCAGCCATCCCCAATCCAAAAGGATCTATACTTTCCTTGAGATACTGATTGATGAGATCAAAGCAGCCGGTTATGTGCCTGATACCAATTCAATTCATGATGTGGAAGATGACGTTCAGGAGCAGTTGCTCAGTAGCCACAGTGAGAAGCTGGCTATTGCATTTGGACTTCTAAATAGTAGTCCAGGAGCAACCATACACATTAGAAAAAATCTGCGAGTATGTGGTGATTGTCACAATGCAACCAAGCACATTTCGCTTGTGACCGGACGGGAGATCATAGTGCGTGACATGCACCGGTTCCACCATTTCAAGAATGGAATGTGTTCATGTGGAGATTATTGGTAAAGAAAAAACTACAAGTGTAAAATATAAATTAATAATGTAAATTAAAAAAACATCTATGACCTTCAAATTGTTTGAGACAGTTTTCTTTGAATTTTCAGTAAGGGTATTTTTTTGTTTACCTTCTCAATCTATTTGGCATATTTATGTAAACAAATTTATATTGAGTATATTCATGTAATTTTTAAAATTTTGGAATAAATAATAAAATACTCTTTTATTTTTTTTCTTCTAAGCCTAAAGTTTCTTCCTCCTAACAAACTTAAATAAATAAACGACTTTACATATTTATTATGTATTTGTTGACTGGATTTTATTTTCCATAATTAGTATTTATTAATTAGTTTTTTACGTTAAGATGTGACTACGTGGCAGTTTATGACTGGCCTGTCATGTAATCTCTGAGACGAGTGCGTACCACTGAATTGAAACTTTTCTCAACACGCGTTTGGTTTTCGAGAAAGTGTCTTCTCCGCTGGGAAAATTTTTAACCTTTTATTTTTCTGGGGAAAAAGGGAAAGGAAGGAAATAACCCTAACCTCGTGGGAATGAAATGAAGAATATTAGTTTCTCTCTTTAGTCGTATTGACGCCGTCGCTGCATCTCTTTCGGCGATCAGATATCCACTCAATTCACTCAGGTATCTGTCTCTATAACTGTGTGTGTGAAGCGCTGCTGAAAATTTTCCATTGAATATCGATTTTCAAATTTGTGGAGTGAGCTAATTAAGCTTATTGATACAATATATTTAAGTATTACTAAGATAGTCAACAATTTTGACCCTCTTTATAAAGCTTCGTTATCTCATGCATGTGGAATTTATTACACAGGATTTGATTGAAACCTCTTAGCCTTGTCACTGATAATGTTTAGGCCATAAAAGGATCAGTTTTTATTTTTTTATTTTTTATTTTAATTATAAACGGGTATTAATATTTTCTTTGAGTTTATTTTACTCTGTTGAAGACATTCGACGCAATGATGCATTATATGCAGACGAAATTCGTATATGAAGAATATATCATATATCTAGCTTCAGATATTGTATATAATTGTATGAATATTCTGTACCTTAATATTTATCTGTCTCAAGCATACAAAACAATAATTTGTGTGAATGACTAGTATTGACTAGTAGCGAGTACCACACCATGGCCATCAATGAGTATTAAAGGCATGGTCAAGTGTCTGGACTCATTCGGAAAAAATGTTGGAGCTTAAACTTGTTGTTTCAGTGAGTGTGTGATTGGATGTGGGGTTGTTGTTCCTTTTTGACGATCAATATATGGATGCATTCCCTATATGTAGACATTGGAGCCTTTGAACTTTAAAAGTTTTTGGAAAGCATGGAAAGGCTGATTTCTATGTACATGTCTAGATTTGGGTTGTGTCTAATGATTAGGGTTATTGAGTCTTGTTTCTTGTTATTTCAGACTTAATACTTTTTTATTATTTGTGATGCGCCTTCTAATCAACAGAGTTTTCTAATTTTAATTATTTCTGTACGGTGCTGTAGCTGCAGTTTATTATCTTATTTTTGCAGAATTATTGTTGAATCCTTTACATGGAGTGCTTACTGGTAGGGTTAACAGTGAAATGTACAAATTACAAACTTCTAGCTGCAGTTTTCTCGTTAAGATATTGAGCCTTTTAGTTTAATAGGTGTTACGTCTTAGTGGGATATGGAGGGAAACCTATATAATAATTTTATAATATTTTAAATTTAGTACAATTGAATTGGGGGAATATGCCAGAAGCTAAAACCTATAGTAACACCTTGTGAATTAATTTCTTTCCCTGGTATGATTGCTTCTCTAGGTATGATCACTTAGGTTTTCCCTGTTCTTTCATGTTGTTGTTTCCTTTGACCAAGATGCGAAGCGGCTCAATCGGACATGTGAAAATGAGAACATTGTCGTACAACTCTTGAAGATCTTGCATCAGTTTTACCCTAAGCCATCAGGTGTCTCTTACCAGTGTCTTTACATGTGAAAATGAACATTATTTTGTTTGCTTAGTTTCCTTTGTAACTTTATTTTCTGTCATTTATGTCAGTCTCGTTGCTATGTTTGTAATACCTATGTATTGCATCTTTTCTTATACTGTTTTTTCACAATAACATTATTGTAGTGACCACAAAGTTCTTTTTTACCTGGGGATTTGCACTACTAGTGTCAATTTTTTCAACATTTTGAACTCAGCTATAGTCTTTAAGTTAAGAGAAGGCATTGTTTGTGAAGGTTATGCAGTTATGCTCTTTTTTTTACCAAGGGAGTATTTTTGCATGCAACTGCATACCAGTAGATGTTATTACCAGAAAAGACTGGAATTTTGAAAGTTAAAATGGAGCAAGACTGTAGGCTTCACGAATTGAAGTAGGCATGAAAAAGATAAATCCTGATTGCTGCTACATTGCTGGAAATATGAAAAGCATTTTTTAGTTGCTGGATGCTAGGGTCTCTTTGATTACAAGTGATTACTAGGTAAAGTACAGATTTAATCTGAGAAGCATGATTACCATTTGGTTCCCTGAGTTTGATCATAATAAGAACAGGCATGAACTTAGATGCAATGTTTGTTTAATATTTTCCTTAGGTCTTTTCTTTTTTTAAAAAGAAAAAATAATACATGAGATGTTGTTGTAAAAGTTAATTGTGCTTTGTTTTCTTCTCGCTCACTGCGTTTATCATTCATGTAGATGACTGAATTGTCCAGTATTATAGTGCACAAATTGATGGTTGTTTTTTTCTTACTGATTTAGGAATGGACCAATATCTGTATCAAGGACAGAGATGGGAGATGAAGCATAAAGGAAGGAATGTTGTTTGGTCAATTGCAATGGACAAGTGTCTTATTGAAGCTCTTGCTGTTCAGGCTAGAACTGGCAATAAAATTGACAAGTGTTTTAATGAGAATGCATATACTGCTGCCTGCATTGCAGTCAATTCCCGTTTTAATTTAAACTTGAATAATCAAAAAGTTGTTAACCGTCTAAAGACAATTAAGAAAAGATACAAGGTAATGAGGGATTTGCTCAGTCAAGATGGGTTCCATTGGAATCCGAATACAAGGATGATTGAATGCAATAATGATGATCTGTGGAAGAGATACATTGTGGTAATTTTTTCTTCTCTAAATTCTAAACTTATCAAATTGTACATTCTCTTTTTTAATACTAGTGAGCTTTAATTATATGGTATAGGCACACCCTGATGCAAGAGGATTTCGAGGGAAGCAGATTGAGATGTATGATGAATTAAAAATTGTTTGTGGCAATTATCAAGCACCTAGTCGTTGGACTAAAACAAAGGATGGAAGCCATCCAACTGAGGTAAAGAACTGCGAAGATGATTCTGCTTCATTCCTTTCTCCAAGTTCAGAAGACCTTAGTGATACAGATGGAACAGAGTCGTATACTGGACCACCAGAGTGTATGCCAGATAGTAGTCAAGATCCTCCTCCAGTACCACCTTTGAGACAACTTCCGAAAAGGCCTCGTGGTTCAGATGCTCTTCAGGATGCCATGTTGGCGGTGGCATCCAGCATTCGGCGCTTGGCTGATGCAATGGAACGAAGTAAAACCGCGATCAATGCCTCAGAACTGTTAGAAGCTGTGATGGAGATTGATGGTCTGGAAGAGGCTAAACAGATGTATGCTTTTGAGTATTTGAACGCAGACCCAATTAAAGCCAGAGCCTTCATGACATACAATCCTAGAATGAGGAAAATATATTTGTACCGACAGTTTTGGTGGTGGAAATGACTAGGGGGCTTAACTTGTGATATTTTCAGTATATAGATTACAGAATTGTGGGAATACCGGATTGGTAAATGTTTACACATTAAATCTTTTCTCATCAATGTTTGGAGGTGAATGTACAGATCTTAGATGTTTTCAGGGTAAAAGTTTATGGATAGAAGCCGGTAGTACCCAGAAACATTTCCAGCCCCTTTATTGCCTATTCCGAAGTGAAGCTAATTGTAGGATAAAAGTCATCACTTGTTTTGTATTTCATGCTCATAAGGCAGCTGCACCGCAATGTCCTGTCACGAAAACTGGTACTCATGCTTGCGGATGCTAAAATTTTTTGCCCCAACTTCGAAATTTATTGTGTTCATTGTCTGCTGCCAACCCTGTTTCAAAGTCGAAGTCAGTTTTTTTGTGGAAATTTTACGTGGCTGCTGCTTTAATGTTTGAAGCCATGATGGAATACGTAAACTCGTTAGTTCTAGTGTATTGATTATGAAATTTTAGATTTCAAAGATTTAATAAATTGATAAAACTCAGAGATTAACCTGTTAATATCCCAACTTTTATATTTTAATATAGATATTTACAAGAGAGAAAATTTGAATGTACAAAGGGAAAGGGCTGGCTACTTATCCCATCTCTCTCTTGTCTTTTTCAACAAACGATGATATACATCTCATCTAAAACCATTGAATTGCATTACTTTTATTATTGTAGTTGAGATTATTATATTTATGTTTATTGAAATAATCTGTCGAGAACCGTCATTGTGATATCTGTCGAGAAGTCTTTAAAGTTCATTCTATCATATGTCCTTGCGCTAAGGCTACGCAAAATCCAATGGACTCAATTTGGCTTGGGCTCCCTACAATGTCAATGATCAAGTTATCCAATTTTAATTTTAGAAAAAATAAAATAAAATCAATTATCTATAAAAGAAAATTAGTTGTACGGTGACCGACCAGGACGGAATAGCAAATCTCTTGTAGACCTGCACTTCTGTCTCAGTTCAGTTCAGTTAACTTTAACTACCTATCATGTCCGTGTAATTCTTTGTTCTACTCTTCAGTGTTCACTCGCTAATTTTGCCCACACCACAACCTACAAGTGAAGACATGGACAGGCGGCGTTATTCTCAACAACGTACAAATCGTTCATCATCTTCTTCTACTTCGTTTACTGGATCAACAGGTTTCCGTTCTAATCAAAACAGATTTTCCAGCTACAGTTCTGGTAACGCCTATAACAATTTTCATAATTCCGATCATGCCCGTGATAAAAGAAATAACCATAAAGAAGAAGAAGAAGGAAAAGCAGAAGCAATTGTTGGAAATTGCCCGTTTATGTGCCCAGGTATGTAGTACAAAGAAGCAATCCGTTTTTCTCATCATATTTGTCTTCCGGTTATTGTATCATTATTGATCTCTGTGTTATCATAAATAGAGGAGGAACGACTCCAACGCCAGCGCCTGCGAGATTTAGCTGTCTTCGAAAGACTCAACGGAGATCGTTGCAAATCATCTCCTTCCCTGGCTGTTAAAAAGGTTGGTGTAAAATTTTCAGATTCAGAGCATAATACTGTATATCTCTGTTAAGATGTCAATTGTTGGGTGCTTCTCTTTATTTTGCTCAATCCTTGTTTGCTCAAATACATGTTTCTATTCATGATTTTGCTGGATTTGTCCTTTGTTCAGAAAGTGTTTATATTTCACGTAGAAAACACTTCACCCTCCATCTCTCATACTAGTTTTGCAGAACGATGTCAGCCAAGCATGTGCGAGCCTCAGATGTGCGGCCTCTCCCAGTGCTCGAAGATACTTTAAACTATGTTTTGAACTTGCTGGATTCTAAGGAACACCCCTTCGAAGTGATTCATGACTTTGTCTTTGATAGGACAAGGTCCATAAGGCAAGATCTTACCATGCAGAATATTGCCAATGACAAAGTAATCCACATGTATGAAAAAATTGTAAGAAATCTCTCAACCTCTTTCTTCTCTTTTCTCTTGCTAAAATACCTTGAATGTATTATTTGTAATTATTTTTATTTTTATTTTTATATTTTTGTATGATTGTATTTTAAACGTATAAAGGATCGGGTAGTCTTCTTATAATTGAGCTAAGTGGATTTTATTTTTAACATACATACATTATTTGAAGCATCGCAGTAGTGAGTACTATCACTTGATAAAGAGCATTACATACGAACTTCAAACTTGTGTTTCTTGAAGTGTTTGAGATTTAAGTGTTTCACTCATCTAGTGGTAATCTGGAGCGCACATACTGGTGTATCTTAGAAGCATTGATTTATTTGGCTCTCCTTGCAAGTTTGTGATAAAATGCATATGGAATGGACCTTTTTGATACAAGATTCAATTATGTTTGAAGCATAGAATTGGGCTTCGATTGAGTATTATGTGGGAAATATGGTGCAAATGATATCAAATTTAAACCGAGAAGGTATATATGATAGGACTTGAATCATATGAGACGTATTGAAATTTTTTAAGATACAAGAACGGGCCCAATATACTCATGCCTGTTTGGAGTTTTATTCATTGTAATTTTTACCTACTTCATTTGATATAAATAGCACTTGTTTTCTCTAACGAATTGTTTAGCATGTCATACAACTAACTCAAAGATATTACTAGATATTTTTACAAGATTTTTCCACCTGATTTTTATAGAATTTTTGAGATGCTACAATGAGTAGTTTGAGGCATAATAAGAAAGTAGTTGTTGGATCACAATACCACCACCCTTTGTTTTGATCATCAAAGTCTACAAAGAAGCATCATTGTATCATGCTTCTTCTACTCCACAAGTTTTTCCTCACACTCATAATAATCGTAATGCTTCTAATTCGCTTTTCGTTATTTATTACAAACTGAAGCATATGTGGAGCTGTCAAAGTCGAACATTAACCAACTTAAACTGGTTACGAAAAGAACTTAAGGCTCCATTAGCGGGTGAGCTAGAAGTCAATCTCTAGCTATGATATGTAGGTGTGTATGGTGAGAGTAGTTTAGTGAGTAAAGCCACTTGCTTGTGAAGAAATTGAGTGAAGAACATATGTGCAAGTGAAGTGATGTGTAAGTGAGTGAAATATTCTTGAATGCCAAAGAGTAATATGGTTAGTTAGTGTGAGTGATTCTTTATGTAAGAGATCTCTGTGTGTTGTACTGAATTGATGTAATATAAAGGTGATAATTTTCGTTACATTTAGTAATAGAGCCAGGCAGTCAAGGATCGTAGTAGGAGATTAAATGGTTAAAAGTTGCTGACAAGGCATTACTAGAAGAGTTGCTCGATCAAGGATCTTAATTGAAAAACCAACAGTTAAGGACTACTGATGAGACATGACTATTAGAGCCATTTAATCAAGAAACATAGTAGACAACCAACAATTGATTGAATGAATTATCCTTTGAAAATTTACTGGGCATTAAACCCATAATGAATCATTTTTGAGTTTTTGTATGTGTGCGTCATATTTCATGCTCGATCACTTACAAAGCAAGTTTGATAAGAAGACAATTACAAAGCGTCTTTGTAGATTTTGATGATCAAAAGAAAGGGTGCGAGGTGTTGTGATCCAACAATTACCCTTTAGTGTAGGCTAAGGAATGCAGTTTTTGACTAAGCTTAGAAAAGAGATCAGGGAGCAACCAAGAGGAAAAGAACATTAATGTCTTCTATAATTCGAATATTCCATAAGTAGTAGGCGAAAATAAATTTAGTAAAAGTGTGTGACTTCAAACACTTACCATTTAACCAAAAGCTTAAGTTGTTGGTAGAGATGTGCGCCCACATTTCGAGTGTGACTTGGCCCACCTTGGTCTATGCCACTTGATAGGATGTTGGGCTACCCTTCAACTGAACATAGTAACTTGGAGTTAGTTGCTTTGTTTGGTAAATAAGTTATTAAGTAAAACAAGTGATTGTAGACATGTCAAACAAATTAGGTAAAATGTGTGGAGAAAAAGAAATCTAAATAGGCACGAGAAAGTCTGTTATTTCCCACATAATACTCCATTAAATCCTAATAGTCTTTGTCTTTTTTGAGTAAGAGGTCTTTTGTTTGTTAATATGAGAGGAATTAATAAGCACTAAAGAATGTGATATACTTGTATTGGGGCTGCTGGTTCTCTCTCTCTTTTTTTTTTCTTTTCTACATTGACTTCTTTTTACGTGGCTTCTAATTGACTTACACAACTGACTACACCACAGTTCTTAACTACTACAACTTGGTTTCTGCACATTTTTCTACTGTCGCATAATGATTTTTTTCACCATGAGTTTCAACTAACCCATACTGATTTTTGCACCATGTCTTACAAGTATCTTGCTTCCGAAACTACCTACCTCATATTATGCTATTCAAATCTATAGATTTCTGTAGATTACAAAAAAATCTATATATTTAAACAACCCTTTTAGTTTGTAATCTCCATGCAGTCTCTTGAGGTCCTTGAATTTCTCTAGTGGAATTGATTTGGTGAAGATGACAGCTACTTGGAGTTGTAGATTTTCATCTTGATCACTTTTGAACCAATTCTCCAATGAAATGACACAGCTCAATGTGTTTTGGCCGACTGTGGAAGAGTAGATTCTTTGTCATGGCAGTGGCTGATCAATCATAATGTTTCATCATGTCTAGCCTTCAGTCAAGAACCTAGGGTGAAAATATTAATGTTAAAAAAGTTGTAGAGAACATTAAAAGTCTTATAGACAAATATAAGATACACTTAAGAGTTAATGTTTTTATTAACTCTTTCAGTGGCAGAAGTAGTAGCATGGTAGAAGCATGTACAGTATCGGAATCTAAAGGAGAGGGTAGAAAATCAAGAGAAAATATGAGAGGAGAAAAGTTTTTCATTGGTAAAATCATAGAAAAGAGAAGAAAAATTATCCTCCATGCAATAACATATGTAGAAAACAAACCATCCAAAAAAAGATAGTTGGTATTGCGACAAGCTGCAATGCTTAACTTGTAAAAGTGTACCCAGATTTGGGGAGCGGAGCAACTGTTTATGCACGTCAAGTAGCAATGAAGTAGAAAAATGGCATGTGGTACATGGATAATGCCTACAACAATCACAAATAGGATATCGGAAACAGGAATAGCTTAATAAGCATGTGGATAGAAAAATGTGCTAAAGTGTTCTCAACAGTTGCTTAGGTGCACAAGTAAAATGGACTATTCCGTGGATGCTGCTAACTTGCAAATAGAACTTCAGAAAATATACAATTCATTTCAAGTAAAAGAACCACAGATATATGTCATTTCTTTTGAAACTTAAAACCATCTCATGCACCTTTTTCAGCCCTGGATTTCAGAAATGCACTTATGAGAACTATTTAGTTGATTTCTTACTACATGTGGGAAAGCCTAAGCATGGTTGTAATGGATTCATCTATTTTTGAGTCCTTATAAATTTCAACAGGTTAAATTTCATGTCATATCTCACCACAAGCTTCGAAGTAGTTGCAGCAGTTCAAGTATTTCTTCATTGCACTACCTCAACTTGGAGCAGCTGACAAAATCTCTGACATCTCTATATAATCTGTATGAAGCAAATCGGAACTCCAATCCTATTTGTGAGAATGAAGCTGAATTTCGTTCATTTTACGTGCTTCTTCATCTTGATTATAATACCCAACCAATGGTTGGTATCTAATTTATAGTGGTTCACATTTTTTATCATTCTTAATTTACAGCCTTGTGCTGAGTCTTGAATGCATGAAATATAGCTATTTCTGGTCTACAGGGGGAGTCTCTTTCTCTGTGGTTTCGTCATGTGCCTTCTCCAATTATCAAGTCAGAAGAAATGGCTTTTGCTCGCCGAGTTCTAAGGTAACAATAAATTTCCAATTATCCTAAATTCCTTGGACTTTCTGTTTATCTAACGTCTAGATGTTAATCACTTTTATCTCTTGTTCAATGTTTAATTTGTAGTAAACTGAAATGTCCGTCATCCTTTTTCTGTTATATATATGTAAAAGGTACTTTCGGATGGGCAATTATAGGCAATTTTTCAGTACTGCCGCTGAGGCATCATATCTACAGTATTACATTATTGAACCTTATGTGGATGAGGTAATCAAAATTTCAGCTCATCAAAGTTTCAGTTTTGTTATAAATTCTTTTTTCTGGCGTTGTAGTTATGTTGGTGTTACTAAAACGATCTTGAATATTATTAATTTGAAGCTTTCAAATTGGATACAACTGTTTTTCAAGTAGTTTTCTATTTGGATATTAGAAGTTGCTTTACAAATCTCCAGGTTGCCTTAAAACCATATTGAGAGTAGTTTTCTGTTCGCTTCTTTTTTCTGTCCTTGATAGGTTCGATCACTTGCTTTATGCTGTATAAATAATGGTGGCTATAAACTTCATCCGTATCCTCTAGCACACCTATCCAAACTTTTGATGATGGAGGTGTGATCTCCACTAGATGTAATTTACTGATTTCGTTGATGTGATAATACAATTTGAATTTTGAAAGCTCCACATGGTTTTGTTTTTTCAGGAATCAGATGTGGAATTGTTTTGCAACGCTTGTGGTCTTCAAACATGCACAGATGAGGTAGGAACTAAGTTGCTACCCACCAAGCAATCAACCTTTTGCCGTCCCAAGGAAGGGTTTAAAAAATACAGCTTTTTGGGATTGGAACAACTTCAGAGGTATCTTTTAACATGCATTTTTTTTTTTTGGTTTTTATCTTTTTATTGCCTTCCGGTGGTTAGCTGGAGATGGGAAAAAGATTAGAAAAAGAAAGTCTGTGAGAACCATCCTTAATAAAGTTTCTAAGGGCAGTATAAGAAAGCAGTTTCTCTTGAAAATTTTATAGATGTAGATGATGCTCATACATAACCAACAGATGATAAATATACACGTTCTTAGTTTGATAAGTGTAAGTGTTTTATTACTCCATTTTGAAAATGGTTTGATGTTGATTGATATCAATGCTCTATTCAATTTGCAGGCAAGTTGTTCTTTAAGCTATTTAGACGAATAGTCGAGCACACCTGAAGAATGTTGGTGGTTTAATCTTAATTGTTGATGTGTCAAATATCAATAAATCATGGGTAACTTATCTGTATACTGATTAGAATGATTTGTACTCATTTTGTGTCAAATATATTTTAACCAGAATTTCTGGAAGCTTGAAATCAAACAATTTAACATGTTTTGAGAGATTGGTAGGGAGAAGAGTCCCCAGGATCCTCTTTATGGAAAGATTGGTGAATTAATCTTGTCTTATTGAATTTTGTACGCTTTTAGATGTTCTATTATGGATCATTGTATGAGCAAGCTAATATATTCAAACTGCAAAATGAGTCAGCTGCCGTGATGTGGAAATATTTGTATGGGGAAGTAATTGAAGTAATTGAAATCAAACAATTTAACATGTTTTGAGAGATTGGTAGGGAGAAGAGTCCCCAGGATCCTCTTTATGGAAAGATT
>JAXCLQ010000006.1:6377413-6430493 GCA_035584115.1 Cedrela odorata | reverse complement strand
GCGTGAAAATCCACCCTGCGATCTCCTCACCTTAGTAATCGCATCCAACGGTAATTAAACAAGGAAAACATACTCCGGAGGCGCAGCTCTTAATTCGTAACCTGAAGAAGAAAACACAAAGAACAAGAGGAAACACGTTGCTCGCCATAGTAGACTCCTCTTGTAATAATAACAAAACCTAAACCAAACGATATTCTCTATTGAAATCTCTCTCGAAATCTAAAGTAGAGGAGAGAATCAAACTTACTCTATCGATTAAGCATCTCTCATCAGATCTCAGATCCATCGGTACTCTATTATTTTCTTCATCAGTTGATTATATCCGTGTTCTTGTGTGGTGTCTGATTATGTTTTTTTTTTCTTCAGCTGTTTGTACCGATTTGATTGAAGAAGCAAATGATTAAAAGTTGATTACAGTATTATCAATG
Source organism: Cedrela odorata (assembly GCA_035584115.1). Lineage (NCBI taxonomy): Eukaryota > Viridiplantae > Streptophyta > Magnoliopsida > Sapindales > Meliaceae > Cedrela > Cedrela odorata. The sequence continues at coordinate 6,430,065 of JAXCLQ010000006.1, read as the reverse complement.
ACTATGTGTTTGTTTTTCTCTTCATTTTCGCAATGAATTTGCTGTTTTCGACGTTGTTACTCGAAACTCAAGCAAGAAATCTACATTGCTTCGAATTTATTATCTGTTAATTTGGAAGGAATTTCGGAACTAGTTCATATTTTATATTTGTTTTTTCCCGAAATTTTTGATGCGTTTCTTGATTTTCAGTTTTAGTTCATGATGAATATCTTCGATGTTTGTTTGCTTGGCGTAGTATCTGGTTTTCCTTTAATAGTCGATGTTCAACTGTTCAACGATATTAGTAGTTTCAAAACATTGCAATATTCCAATAAGAAAACATTTGTTTCTGTTATTTCAGATTCAGTTTCAGTTTCATGGAGAGCTTGGCACAGCTAGAGGCGTTGTGCGAGAGGCTGTACAATTCACAAGATTCTGCTGAACGGGCTCACGCAGAGAACACTCTCAAGTGTTTCTCTGTGAACACGGATTACATTTCACAATGCCAATACATTCTTGACAATGCATTGACTCCTTATGCTTTGATGCTCGCTAGTTCTAGTTTGTTGAAGCAAGTCACCGAGCATAGCCTTGCTTTACAGCTCCGTCTTGATATTCGTAATTAATTTTCCTTTTCTACTTCTGTACTCACTATCTATACTTTTTATTTTGGTTGGCTGCTAGAAGATTAAGAATTTTTGTCTTATTTTCTTGATATTTGACGGTGTAGGGAATTACCTAATAAACTATCTGGCGAAGAGGGGACCTGAACTGCAGCCATTTGTGACTGCATCTTTGATTCAACTCCTGTGTCGACTTACAAAGTTTGGTTGGTTTGATGATGATAGATTTCGTGACTTGGTCAAAGAGTCCACTAATTTCTTGAGCCAGGTGATACAACATATACGCAATAAGTCATCTGTCAGTATTTGACATATTTGTATTGGATACTGTTGTGGAAGTAAAGATGTCCTTAATAATACTCTTTAGTTGGTGCTTGTATTTGTCATCATAAAGCCTTTGCATATATGCTGCTATGTTCCCTCAAAATTGACTTATTTAAGTGTTTTATGCATTTTTGATGTCATATAACTGATAATATTTCACATTTTTCATTTAAAAACTCCTTGCATTTTTATCGTTTTTATTTTTAAAAAATATTTTTTATACAGCGTACTTATTCTCACAACGGGTTAGTGAATTATTCCCTTTTTGTAGTGTCAAATGCTTGTAGAATATGATGCTAAAAGATATTTTGTCTTTTCCAGGCAACATCAGATCATTATGCCATTGGCTTGAAGATACTGAATCAATTTGTTTCTGAGATGAATCAGGTTATTTTCTCCTTGCATATGTGTATGTGTGTGTGTGTGTGTATTTTCCTTAAGGTGATATAGTTGCTATTCATTGTTGGATGGTGTAAAATGTTTATGTAATTCTTGTGCGTGATTCCTTCGAAAGAGTAAGGATGCCAATAAATATTTAGATCATATTACAATTCTTGAATTTTATTGGAAAGAATGTTTGAGGATTCTAGAATATTTTCTCTGTTTAAATCTTTTGAAAGCAGGTAATTCCTATTCTCCGATTTATTCATTTTGTTGATATCAGGATTTATTTTGGAAATTTGAAAACCATAGGGTAAAGAATTGTCTTTTTATAATTTTGCTTGCTTGTTGTCGTGTGGCAATTTCAAATCCTTTTTGTTTCTAGGTTCTGGTGGAGGTTGTCAGTTTAAGTGCTTGTTATATTACAATGCACTGCACAGAGATTGCCATTATGTTATTTAATATTTGAAGGTGCCTAATAGCGCTAAAAAGTAAGATTTGGTTTGGATTGAAGAATTGAAAGAGAGAGAGAAGTGAAAGGACGTGGATATGTTTCCCTTGTTTTGGTGTTTAAGAGGGAAATGGAGGGAAATTTAGAGGCAAAACTTCCCCATGCCTTACTTTTTATTTTCCCGGAGGGGAGAGAAACAGAGGAAGATGGAAAATTACAAGAAGCTTGAACATTTTGTATAAGCCTTCGACAACACAAGTTTGGTGGGTCACCCTTTGCTTCTCATCTTTTCTTTGTTCTTTCCTTCCCTAACTTCCTTTCACTGCCCTTCTAACTAAAGTTGTAAGATGAATTCTCAGGTCTTGTTTCTAGTTTTTTCATAGATTATTTTTGTGTTTCCTTGTAAAATGTAAAAACCATGGCCATTACCATTGGTGATAGCCCCATTTCTAGTCTTTATTGATTAAGTTTCCTGATTAATCTGTAATCATATACAGCCTTTTTTAAAATCGTCTTAACTAATAATAGCAATTCCTTTTGCCCTCTCTTTGTATTCATCCTCTTTTATTGTTATACTATTGATGTTGTTGTTATAGATATTGTTATTGTTATTGTTGTTTTTGTTTTTGCTATCATCATCATCATTATCTTCTTATATATGCTAACATATTTTTGCATATTTTCTTGTCACTTAAATATCAGCCTAATCCAGGATTGCCTTCAACTCATCATCGGCGGGTTGCTTGCTCCTTTAGGGATCAGTCTCTTTTTCAAATATTCCAAATATCTTTAACATCATTGCGTCAACTGAAAAATGATGGTATTGTGCTAAGTTTCTTTCTTGTGTTGTCATTATGACTCTCTCTCTGTTCTTCTCACCATCAGTCAGTCATTCATTCTTATCTATATTTACTCTGTTTAAACCTTATAATTCGCAGTTGCTAGTCGGTTGCAAGAGTTGGCACTTTCACTTTGTCTTAAGTGTTTATCTTTTGATTTTGTGGGGACATCTATTGATGAAAGTTCAGAAGAGTTCGGTACTGTTCAGGTATTGATTGATAGTTTTTCTTTTGTTTTCAATGATTAATTGTTTAAAGGCATTACTCTGTGGGCCTTCTGGGATGGATTCTTATATATTGTGTGATCTGGCGATTATCCTACAGATTCCATCCGCTTGGAGATCAGTTTTAGAGGATCCTTCAACACTACAAATATTTTTTGATTACTATGCCATCGCAGAGGCCCCTCTTTCCAAGGAGGTTCGTACATTACATGTTTCTTATGTTTTAGTTCTCAGGAGAAATCAAGAAGCCACATAACCAACCATACTGCCAATGACTACTGAACCATTCTGCTTGTTACTTTGCCAAATGACTACTGAATCATTCTTAATCCTTGGTTTACAAAATGGGTTTCAGACAAGTAAATTCTGGATACTGTTTTCTCTATGCCTTGCTTGCATTGCAAGCTTTTGCTTAAGAAATTTGAGGGCTTATTAGGGTAGTGAGATTGGAGGATTTTATTTATTTTTTTGGGGTAAGAAACAAGGAAATTTTATTCAAAATAAAAAGAATTACAAGAGGCTGGACCAATATTCCACAGAAAGAAAATCAATATGGTAACAAAAGCCAAAATCAAACTCATCTAATAACACTTTCCCAATTTTCTTTAATAAAAGAGAATGGTATATCCATGAATTCAATAGAGATCGATGACCAAAGAGAAGCAGAAAAAAAATGAGCCTTGTCCCATAAAATAGACCAAGCTAATTTATTTATTGATATTTATTTTCCGTTTTATCTACATGGATTAATTTGAGATCTAATTTTATATTCTTTTTGGAAAATATTTCTGGAAAGGAAAAGGAAAAATGGTTTTACTGTTTTCTTTTTAATTCTTAATTTTGTATAAGATTTTTGTTTAAAAAAAATTCTTATTACTTTTTCTGTGAATGACTTTATGGCTAAGAAGGGAGGTGTAAACTGATATAGAACAAACCCTAAACATTGATTCATATATTCTAAATGGCACAGTGACTCCAAATGTCTACACAGTTTTTCCCTGAAAGTTAGGTGCCATCAAACCTTTTCCAGTTTCCTATTGGAATTGTGGCCAACATACCATCCTTGCTTTGATACTTTTCCTTTGAGAAAAATATCAGTGAATATTGGTAACTTTTACAGTATTGCAGTTTTTCTATAAGGCCAGGTTACTCTTGGCCTTTTTTACAGACTTGAAATCACATGTTGCTACAAGGAGTAGGGTAATTTATTCTCCAATGACATACTTCCCAAGTCCTTAAACTGTAGATTTGGTACTTATTGATAAATTATATGTGGTGTTGACAAATTGTTTTAACAGGACTGGAAAGATTCTGTTTCCTGTGAGTATTGTTTCGTTTATATGTTTTATGTTTATCTAAAAAGGTTTTAAAAATTTGTGTCAAAATATTGATAAGAAGGTATGGAAAGAGAACTCTTTATTGGGACATTGACCTTTGTTGAAATGATAAAAGAGGTGTTGTTGGAATGGGATAGGCCTTAGGTTTGACTTAATTCAGGGAAAGAAGAAAAGAACTGTTCGTTGTGAGTATTCAGATACTTTTATTAATCACTCTTTCATAATATAGGTTATTTATTATGTTGATGGTTGTTTCTGGAGTACTCAGGTATAACCTTTGTATGGGCGTATATTTCATTCTTGTTAGTTTAAACCTATTATAATTACTTGCAATTAATGTATAGTTTGATGTAAAATGGTGGATTGTCATAGCATCAGTCATGTTGGTCTTTTTTATCTGAAATTGAGAGAGATCCTTACCTGTAAATTTTTTGAAATGTGGATATTTTTGTCAACTATTCATGAATTTGCCACTTGGGAATTTTTTTATTAGGGTATTATTTAAATTTCTTTCTAGGCACTGGAATGCTTGGTTCGACTGGCTTCTGTAAGACGTTCTTTATTTACAAATGATGCTGCTCGGTCTAAGTTTTTGGCCCATTTGATGACAGGAACCAAAGAAATTCTACAAACAGGGCAAGGTAACATTACCTTAATACCTTCTTTGTCTCCCTTTATTATTAAGCAGTATTTTTTTTTATCATTTGGCTAATATCTTGGTGGCTTTACTCAATCATTTGGCCTTATTCTTCTTCTTTTGCCTTTGGTTTTCATTACCCTATTTAATAGGGCAGACACTTTCTATTTCCTGTCAAAATTTATCTTCATTAATTTTGCTGTAATTGACAAATTTCAGGGACATTCAATAATGTTTGATATTTTATTGTGGTTATCCACATCAGATGGAACATTCTACCATGATTTTGTTTGAGACTAATCAAATTGTAAAATTTAGGGCTTCTTAATTTTGGTTAGCAGTTGATTGGGCTTTAAAGTCCTGGATTATTAACCAAAGTAAAATTGCAAGAGGTTGGATCTATTTGGTTTGCCCCTTCGGAGTTCACAGAAAAAGAACTTCAAGCTTAAATATGATATGCTTAATAGGGGCATGTTTAGTCATGGAATCTATTTCCTGATGCGTGTTTTGTATGGTCAAAATTTGTTGGTATGCACAATTTTATCATGCTTCATTAGTACTATACTCTATAGTAAATAAGGTACGAATAGTGTATTGATTTTGGAAGAGTTTATGGCATTGCCTTAAAGTTTGCTGTTGGTAAAGTAGCATTGAAATTCTTATGCCATAGTTTTTTTTTCTTGGTGCCATACCAAAATAACCTATCAATTAGTTTGTTAAGTTTTTAATCCATTATGCTACTTTTCCCTTTGTTGTTTTTTCTTGTCATTTATAAATTGCGACCTGAATGGGCTCAGGTCTTGCCGATCATGATAATTACCATGAGTATTGCCGCCTTCTTGGACGCTTCAGAGTGAATTATCAGGTAATTGTCTTATGAACTTTTGACATTGGATTCTTAATATCCATATGCTATGGATATAACTGACAGCTGTGTGTGCATGTGCAGTTTGTGTCCTTATGGTGTACATATTGGTTAATAACTGCAAATTGTTTATAGCTTTTACATTCAATAACTATGTCTGCATGCATGTCGTGGGAATAGTTCTAATTTTTGTAGTTATTGAATAACTGATAGCAATTGTAGTGGCATACTATAAGCTGGTGAAATTTAGTTCAGTAGATATTCAGTCTATTTTATACTGTCATGTTTCTTGTATACCAATTTTCTATCTCATATTGTTAGAAGTTTGATTGAAAAATAAATTCCTTTTGTTGGTAGGACTGGCTCTGTAGTTCAGTGGCAGAATGGCTAGAAGTGCATTCTCTCTGATGAATATTGTTTAGCCCAACTAGTTAGGGTTGACTATGCAAATCCTCTTTTGTGTATTTCTCTGTCTATAATCAGTACCTTTGTTTTTAGCACAATCATAAAGACCATTCTTTATTGATTTGCATTAGCTGGCTGTAATCAGTTGCTGAAGGAAACATTAGAAGTCCCTTGAACCCATGAGTTGGTGAAACATCTAATGTATTACCTACTTCATTAGAATTTACCAATTATGTAGTTTCTCTACATAGATTACATACCTTGGGATATAAACCCATGTATTACTCTTTCCTTTGCAATGCCTGGCACTGACATATTTTCCTTGTGCTTTTTCTTTTTTAAGAATTAATCAGTTTATAATCACACTATTAGGACTTCTGTGTTTTTTTTATAGCGTGTGATTGAAGAAATTATGTAAACAGTTAGTTGGCTGCAATAACAGTTTTTCATGTTCTCTTTGGGTTTTTATTTCATTCACACAAAACTACCATGCTTTATTACATTGTCATGGTGGTTTGTGGAGTATTTTATAATTTTTGCTGATTTATAAGTGAATTGGTAATTATCAACGTTATCTTGATTTGGAGATGTGAAAAGTTCCTTTGTGTTTTGCTGCCTCTCTTAGTACGCATTTAATTTATGTGGTATGGTAACTTATAAAACCTCTCTCTGAATCATTTAACATCATGTTTATTGAATTTTGAAATTATGTTTCAGTTATCAGAGCTTGTGAATGTGGAAGGCTATAGCGATTGGATACAATTAGTGGCAGAATTCACTTTAAAATCCTTGCAGTCTTGGCAGGTTGACTGGTGTTCATAAATTTTAAGAATGTCTATATAGTAAGCTTTAATTTAGTAGAACATCCTGCAACTTGGATTTATTATCACAGTGCCTTGAGCTATTTTATTTGGGATTATTTAATTGATCTGTATTTGTATAGGAGAATTATTTGGAAGCTTTTATTCCCTTACTGCACCTTGAATACTAATTAAGCTCATGTCTTTTACTAGTGGGCAAGCAGTAGTGTATATTACCTCTTAGGACTCTGGTCCAGATTGGTGACATCCGTACCTTATTTGAAAGGTGATGCCCCTAGTTTACTGGATGAATTTGTGCCTAAAATCACTGAAGGTTTTATCACATCAAGGTTTAATTCTGTGCAGGTATACATCTGCTTTTCTTTGATACTGATACTCTGATTTCTCAATTGAAGTACAATTTATTTATGAAAATCTGTCTTTCCATTTCCTTTTCTACTAATCCTGTAGGCGGGATTCCCTGATGATCTTTCTGACAATCCACTGGACAACGTTGAACTACTTCAGGATCAACTAGATTGCTTTCCTTACCTTTGCAGATTCCAGGTTTTAAATCAATTGCTAGATATTTTTTCTTCTTTTATTCTCCTGCCAAAAAGAAAGTCTTGGTTTGAGATTTACTACTGTTGTTGAAATTTTATTTTATTTTTTAAAAATTTGTCATACTCTATTTCTAAATGATTGTATTGCTTTTGACTCCTTTCTTCTTGTTGCAGTATGAAAGCAGTGGCTTGTATATAATAAACATAATGGAGCCTATTTTGCAGTCATATACGGTATGGTCTTTCATCATGGGCAAGGACTCATTTTCTGGTCCTGAGCTTTTGCAAAGTGAAGTATAATCTCAATCATTATCTTTAACTGACATGTATAGGAAAGAGCACGAGTACAGATTGGTGATAACAGTGATCTCTCTGTCATTGAAGCCAAACTTGCTTGGATCGTTCATATTATTGCTGCTATTCTTAAAATAAAACAATGTACTGGTTGTAGGTAAAAGACTTCTTTCAGTTGTTACTTTTATTTATTTTTTCATTATTCTTTCCAATAAATCAAGTGATGTTTGTTTTGGCATATGTTAATCTTTTAGTTACTTCGTCTGTGCAGCATGGAGTCGCAAGAAGCGCTTGATGCAGAACTTTCAGCCAGAGTTTTGCAACTAATCAATGTCACTGACAGTGGTCTACACGGCCAGGTAGATAGCTTGTGTTTAGCTTAAGATTTTCTTTGATTTCTCCTTCAAGTATAGTTAATAAATAAGAATATAATAAAGAAATAAATCTTGATATTACATAGGTAAAAGTATGCATGTTTCAAAAGATCTTTAAATGTTAGTTATGTTTAGATCAACACAGGATCCTAGTTCAAATTTTGAACGGTTGTGACTTTGGATTTTCTATTTGCAGAGGTATTTTCATAAAATTAAACTCTATTGTGTTTATACATTTTTTCCGTACAGGAAGTTGAACTGTTGACCATTCTGTAGTGCTCAAATTTATTATGTCTGTTTTTTGTAATGAATGACTTTGTCTCACACATTAAATTGTTTGATAATATCCAAATTTTGATCTTGCTCTGGTGCATGTTAGACTGAATAATTTGTTAAGCTATTAAAAGTTTATAGTATGGCAAGAAATCGATGAATGTTTGAGAACTGTTAAGTTACCACTTGACTTAAAAGTTTAAGCTATTAGGCAATGACCCAACTATAGTATCTAGGCTCTTAACACTCCCCATCACATGTTGTTACACTTTAACCAAACACAATTGCCACAAACTCAACAACAAAACACAAACACAATTTATTACAGTTTAATCGATTGCCATTGATGGGATTTGAACACGTGACCACTTGGTGAAATTGGCTTAGATACTATGTTAAGTTACCATTTATCATAAAAGCTTTGGCCAATGATGGGATTTGAACACATGACCACTTGGTGAAATTGGCTTAGATACTATGTTAAGTTACCATTTATCATAAAAGCTTTAGCTATTAAGTGAGACCCAACAATATCATTTAAGCCCTAATGAGAACTTTGTCAGTGGGAGAGATGTACTTTCTTTATGGCAAAGTGTTTTTGGCTGGAGAGAGTTTGGTACAATCTATTCCTTCTGCTTCTTTGGTTGTTAATGTTAAAAGAGTCCGCTTGTTTTGTGGTCTGGATTTAGTTACAGTTGAAATTGAACGTTTTGTTGCTTTTCTAAGATAATATTTCTTTTCTGTTTTCATAACACTGCCTAAACTTCTCCCTGTTAATTGTATACTCATCATGAAAAGGGTTATTTTCCTTTGAAATACAATCATAGTGTATCCTGTATATCTGTCAAAAATTAACAGAATGCTGTGTGAAGTTATGTTAGTTGTTGACCATTAGGCCTGTGGTTTTTCCATATTAAGAATTTTGGTTTTATCATTACTGGACTAGATTTTGCATTTTTTTTTTGGAAGAAACAGTTGATGATATAGATTTCATTACCTTGGCATTGGCAGAGATATCGTGAATTGAGTAAACAGAGACTTGATCGTGCCATTCTCACCTTCTTTCAGCATTTCAGAAAATCTTATGTTGGTGATCAGGCAATACATTCCTCCAAGGTAATTAAGTTTCACTTTGTTCTCTCTTATAATTCTTATTACGCCTTCATATTCTTTGAGACTTTCTCTTTCTGTTGCAGCAGTTATATGCCCGGTTATCTGAGCTTCTTGGACTCCATGATCATCTATTACTATTGAATGTGATTGTTGGGAAGATTGCTACTAATCTCAAATGTTATACTGAGGTGATTTCTTTATTTTTTATTTCTGTTCATCATGTTGTTCTGGAAATCCATTTCATATTTGTATATTTGTGGGCTGCTTTTACAGTGTGAGGAGGTTATTGATCACACATTAAGTTTGTTCTTGGAACTGGCTTCTGGGTTAGTATTACCACTTCAATGTGTCGCCAGAAAAATTACAGCCATTTGTTGTTTTGTTTTGTAAATTTATTTATTCCCCTCAATAATATTTGATTACTGTATTTCTTTTTGCAGATATATGACTGGAAAACTCCTTTTGAAGTTGGATACTATCAAATTTATAGTTGCAAATCATACTGTAATTCCATTTCTAGCATTATTTCATTTCTTTCATTATTCTGAGTTTGATTTGTGTTTAGAAATTGATAAAACCTTGTACTAAAAGTCCGGTTTTGTATTTTTGATTGCAGAGAGAGCACTTTCCTTTTTTGGAAGAATATAGATGCTCTCGCAGCAGAACAACTTTTTACTACACTATTGGCTGGTTGATTTTCATGGAGGAGAGCCCTATGAAATTTAAGTCTTCAATGGATCCACTTTTGCTAGTACACATACTCTCTTTCTCTAATGTGCTTTTGTATTTTTCTCAATCTTTTGACAATGATCATGTTAATGTGCTTTCTGAATATCATCATGTATCTTAGAAAGGAGACAAGTCCCCAAGAATTATTCTTTTGTTTATTTTTTTTCTGGGCACTGAAACAATGTTTATGGTGCTTTAGGTTTTTATCAGTTTGGAATCTACTCCTGATTCAATGTTTCGTGCTGATGCTGTAAAGAATGCTTTGATTGGGTTAATGAGGGATCTTCGAGGAATTGCAATGGCCACAAATAGGTTATTACATGTGCAATTTCAGAATCTGCTTTTCATTTTTTATGAATGGTAAAATAATTCCTTTTCCTTTTATGAAAATGTTTCAGCCGCAGAACGTATGGGCTTTTATTTGATTGGCTATATCCTGCACACATGCCCCTTCTCCTAAAAGGCATCTCGCATTGGACCGATACACCAGAGGTATTGTTAATTTTGCTCACCTTGAGATCTCTTACATGCCAATTATCCTATATCATTGAGAACTCTACTACACCTTAGAACTCTAGAACCCTTTTGACCAATTACAGTATAATATTTAAAATTGCAGTTTTTGACTTTTTTTTTTTACTCTACTGGAAATTAAATTTGTTTTTGTTTTTTTTTTCTTTTATTTCGTTGTGTTCTTCATGGTCCTTAACTTTAAGCAATGTTGATCGTTTAGCACAAGGTGGATGAAAGTGTTCATAAAGCATTTGCATAAAGTTTGAGGATCTAACTTCTGCTGCAGAAACTAATAGTGGTCCATATGATTTTTGCCTAAAGTTGGAGGGAAGTGTGTGCCATTCACCCAAATAAGAAGGAAAAGTGGATCATGTATTGAGCAATCTATATATGTAAAGAAATATGCACACCTATGCAATTGTAACACAGAACCATTACGGAAAAGACTAATCTCCGTGACGGAGGGCCATTATGGAAGAGATTTAAGTAATAATCTAGAAAACTTTTTCAGGTAATACCTGAGGCCTTTCTGGAGGTAATAACTCGCTTTCCAGACGTGATTGCTGAAATTCAAGTAATAATCTAGAAAAATTTTAAGGGTAGTACCTGAGGCCTTTCTAGAGGTAGTAGCTAGTTTCTCTTTCAATTCTAGCTTCAATGGTGACTGCTGTTAATGAATTTTAATCACCGTGAGATTCTCTTAAATAAAAACTCCAAGAAGAAAATGCCTTCTGATTGGTAGTTCAGATTTTACGGCGGCTAACTCCTTTGCTGGGCTTTGAATTTGATCTGGTGAATTCCACATGGAATTTATTTTATTTGGAAGACAAGTCATGGGTTATTGCAGTTTTTAGTTTATAATGCTATCAAGGCTGTTCAATCTTCATCAAGATATTGGAAGTGTCATAATAACAATGAAATCTTATGAAACATCAAATATTGAAAAAAGAATCCGATCTTCTTCTGCTCTTTTTAGAGGGCTCTTGAATTGGCAAAGTAGGGATAAAAGAATCTCCTACACTAAAATATTAGTCTGGGGTTGAAGCACAGAATGAAACATGTGAAAATCTGAAAATCCAATGCAAGTCAGCATCATATAACATTTGGAATGTCCTTAGAAAATTTTTTAGAGACGATTTGGTGTTTAGTCCTTGCATTCACTACAAGTATAATAAATGAATGAATAAGCGGAACTAGGTTAAAAGATTAATTGGGAAATTTCAAGCATGGCATTCAAATCTAGAATTATGCGGTAGAAGTATGGAATAGAAAGTGAATTATCAAACTTGATGAAAGTCTTACAAGTTTCTTATGATTACTTAAAATCATTTGGCATTGTCATGACTGCTATCTAAAAGCTCCAATTAGATTTCTCATATGGTGTATCCTATCGAAAAAATACACACACACACACACACACACGCACATATTTCTCATATGGTGTAATTTAGCAGTTCTCAGCAATAAAGCCTTGGTAATTCATTTGGCACATCACATGGGTGCATACAAACGCACTAGGTTAAAGTTTTATTCACCAATCTTACTCTGAAATTGTTCTTGTTAGTCATTTTTAATTCCTTTGCAAATGAAAAGAATAAGTTATGTAAGAAACGCAATTTTAACTTGAGTCAGTTTCTTTAGATGTCACTTCATTTCTCTCATGTAACTTTTTGTCTGTTTCTGCATCCAATATTCTACTTTGCTTGTTTTTTCATTCTGGACATACACAACATTTAAACTTTAAAGCATGTGAGGCTTCTGGGCACATAAGCTGTTCTTTGCTCCATTGTTCTCTCATGATTAAATTGGGCACATTCTCTGTCATTTTCTCCTTATGGATGAAGGATCATTATTGTCACTTTTTTTTTTAAGATAACAAACAAAGTATGTTTGTATTAATTTGGAGAAGATTTACAGAATGATAAACTATAGGGTTACTCTTTTTTCCTTTATGATAAGAAACAAACAAAATGTTATTGATCAAGTAAAAGAGCTGCCAAAATGAGGACCGGCACTCCACCAGTAATACAAATCCAAAACAAGTGTCATCTACAACAGCTTCCCAATTTTCTTGATTAAAAGATTGTGAATTATCATTAAACCATCTAGAAAACTAGGTCCATAGTGAAGCTAGAAAGTTTGCCTTATTTTCGGAAACTTCCTACCAAGCATCTTCAAAGACTGTTCTATTGTGTGCCATTAATGTCACTTATAAATCTTTTTTACTTTTGCCCTTGTTTTTTTATTTGTTATCATAATGTTTTTGTGCAGTATGTATTGTATTCTTGTGGGCTGATAGACCTAAACTTTTTTTTTCTGAATGGTGGACTTTATTGTTTGACTTAATGCTGCAGGTTACTACTCCATTGTTGAAATTCATGGCTGAGTTTGTGTTAAACAAAGCACAGCGTTTGACTTTTGACTCATCTTCTCCTAATGGCATTCTTCTATTTCGGGAAGTTAGTAAAGTAATAGTAGCTTATGGATCAAGGATTCTAGCTCTTCCAAATGCTGCCGATATATATGCCTACAAATACAAGGGAATATGGATTTGTTTAACTATTCTCTCAAGAGGTGGTTTTTTTAACCATCTTTCTCTCTTTTAAACTTAAACTATATGGTGGATTTTATTCATTGTGGTTGTTGGAAGTTCATCAGTTCATGATTTCTGGATAGATGTACTACTGTTTTGGTGCGAGTGGCAATTTTAGTTTAATTATTATAAAATACAGACAAACTAAACTCTTTGAGAAGTTTCAAGGGTCAATTTGCCAAAGAAACCCTCACATTCTGTGCTCATAAACAGAATACACACACACATGCACATATATATCTGTAAATTTTCAGATTTTGCTTATATCAATATTTCTTCTCGTGCTCTTCCTGTGTGTTTTTAGAGCTGTTTCCAAATTCTGCTGGTTATGAGAACCATATGTAGGATGCATTATCAGGTAATGCAAGGAAATATATAGAGCATTAAAATGAGGCAGGACTGTTTCTTCTTCGTACATCTAAATTTTGAAGGGGTCTTGATTGTGTATTTTGTGTTAGCTTTTTATTTGTTTTGAGATGATATAGTCCAGTAGATCCTATACTTTTATTCTGGACAGCTAATCAGTATGCAATTCTATAGATCATTTTGTGATCTTTTAGGGAATCTTTTTTCGTGGACTTCTTGTTCACTTCTTTGTATATCCCTTTTTAATATTACTTTGTATCCTATCAAAATAATAATAATAATAATTAGAGAGGATTGTAATTATGCCATTAAGATATCAGCAATTTCTTAGTTTTAGATCTTGTTCAGCTATATGAAGTATATCAGATTTTCTCGAGTCTTGTCCATCTTTTCTGGTATGAATTTTCAGTTGTTCAACATGATGTATATGGTTCTATACATGTAACCAGACCTTTTTGCTCTGTATAATGAAATGTGTTAACACTGGTTTTCTGAGTAGCAAGGAAAACAATCATTAAAATGATTTCAATTTCCTGTTTCATGTAAAGGATGTTTGCTTATCTATACCCCGTTTCTTTTTCTTCTTCTTCTTCTCTTCTTTTTCTCTCTCTCTCTCTTTTGGTTTTTTTTTGTCCCTTTTTTGGCTATCTGGTAAGATGTAAATCTAGGACCGATCTAAACCCTCCCTAGCCAGGAAAGAAAGATCTGTCTTTTAGTTACATTTGATACGTGTAGTTTCTTTTTGGCATGGTATGTTAGTTTTAATTTTTAATCACTGACTATTTAGGGTCTGTATAATATCTGTATTGGCAGAGTGGCATTGTCTTGTTTGATATTGGTTTGGATATTTCTTTGAACAAATAGCTTTTGACATAGACCCATAATTTGAGCTGATTTCATTTTGTTTTCCAAAAAAATGGCAGCACTGGCGGGAAATTATGTCAACTTTGGCGTGTTTGAATTATATGGTGATAGAGCGCTCTCTGATGTACTTGACATTGCTCTTAAAATGACACTGTCAATTCCTTTGGCTGATATATTGGCTTTCAGGAAGGTATGTAGAATACTATGAGCTTTTTGGTGAACTTTGGGTAGCTGTTAGATTATTTCCTGTCAATTCTGAATTTATTTCAAAATATGTTTTCATGCTTATTTATCATTGTGGATATCAAAGAAACCTGAGAGGACCCACCTTAATTGTTTGGATTTAGTGTTTGACTATTGGTGGGCAAGGGATTGGGATCTACTCCACACCTTAGATCTGCCCTGCTTCTATTGTAATATGTCAATACGTTTTTTATATAGATTTAACGTGTTGTAATTTGAACCATTACATAACATTGCTTAAGAAGGAATGATTGATCTAACTTCTATTTCCTTGCATTAACACTGCTATTATTGCCATTCTTCATAATAACAATACTTCACTGCCACCCTTATCCCCTTCCCTGTCCCCAACCTCAGGGAGGAAAAGATATCCCATTGCTTTAACAGTATTACTATTGCCATCTTCTTAACTTCTATTCTTTCATCTTTGAAACTGCTGCTTCCACTATTCATCAGCCCACTATTGTTGCTTCAGCATAACCATTCTTTCCCTTCAGAACTCCAACACCAGTGTGATTGGCAGTGCCTCGCCTGCATCCTTTTCACCTCCTCTGTTCCCACCAATTATTAGGATTTCCTTATTACCTGTACAGATTTTTTATTTTTTTTGTGCCTTGAATTACTTACACAAGGGTTACTACCTCCCAATCCATTTTCCTTTCAATTTTTTCACCCACAGAACAAGAAAAGGAATGGATATAATGGTGAATCATGTTTCTGATTTGAGAAAGAATTATGGTGATCGCACTGTTGTTGCCACTAGTCATTCACTTCTTAAGAAAAGCAAAGGCTTAAAGATAACCATACTCTCTTATAATAGTCTGCCAATTCGAAAAGGTCTATGGCATAAAGATAACCCTACTCTCTTTTAATAGTGTTGTATTCTAGGTAAGTTTATGATGTTCTGTATTGTGATAATCTGTTATCTACTATTGTGATCTTAATTTAATTCCTTAGGTTTTGTGTTGAAAATAGTTTAATATTGCCTTTTTTTTTCACCATTTACCCATTCCATCCGACACCAAGCACAAACATAGACTAAACTAGTCCCCATTGTAATATACATGTAGCCTGTTAACAACGAGTTATATAGAACAATGGAATTTTCCCATCTTTTAAACCAGCTAGTATTATGTGGTGTAAAAGATACCAAGTGTCGATAATGCTTCTTGGTTGATTTAGCGTAAGTTATAGGTGAAAATTTTGTTCTTTTGTTTATTTTTAAATTAACTGCTCTTGGTGGTTGATGTGTTGATTGCAGACCATCAAGTCTTTGAATTTAAAGGTTTGGTTTGTCCATTTGCTGTTTCTTTGCAGTTAACAAGGGCCTACTTTGCATTCTTGGAGGTTTTGTTCAGCAGCCACATCGTTTTTATATTGAATTTGGATACAAATACCTTTATGCATATAGTTGGTTCCCTTGAATCTGGCCTGAAAGGCCTGGATACGAATATCTCTTCGCAGGTGCGTATTGATTTCCAATTTCAGCTTCATTCTTTCTTTCCTCTCAATCAAGTGGTGTCTTAAGTCCTTTATATTTTTTCTCCAATATTGCTGATTAACGAAAGTGAAGTTCTATGCTTATAAATATACAAGGCAAGGCAAATAAAACAAATTTCATGTTCTGGTCTAGTGTTGTGTATATATAATATAAATATAGAAAACACAAAGTGGTCTTTCTAGATCGTTTAAGTAGTCCCATATTTCTTAAGAATTCTTTCTTCGGATCAGATTTAATGAATCATTCAGGAATTAATGAGAAATTTCTTTACTTCTAATTTTAATTAGAAAAAAATGAATATAAAAACGACAGAAAAATAAAAATAGAAGTAAGAATAATAGAGAAAATGGTTATCATACATATATTTAATCAAGAAAGATCTTATTTAGTACTACATTCCTTGCACTAATATATACTTGGATACGATGCCCGTTTTGTATGGCTTGTTTGCTAGTTAAAAGGGCTTTTTTAATTGTAAAAGCTCTTTTTGTGTCTTTTGGTTGTTACTAGAGAAGAGCTTATGAAGGTTTAAAAAATGTTTTTCCTCTCCAGTGCAAGATACTCAAATTTTGAGTTTTTAGGAGTAGAGTCTTTTGAGCTTTTTTTAAAAGGTTAAACTGTCTGAAATACCTTATTTTATTTTAAAAATCTTCATTTATTGACTATTAAGGAAATTACACAAAATTTACTAGAAGATGGACTTGGCAACCAAACAATGAATAATTTTTATTTATTTTTTGTTTAAATCTCTACCTATAAAAGTTCTATTAGAACCATATCTATTCAAGAAGTTCTACTTGGAAAGCTATATCAAATGGCCCCTTAGTATATATGTTTAGATATACTTGGATAGTGAGTTATAATTATTTTAACTTGTTCAAATATTAAATTTTGGAAATCAACTATACAACCAGAGACCCAATAATTTTTTTCTTAAAAGCTCTACTTATAAAAGTTCCAATAGTACAAGATGTATTCCAAGAAGTTCTGCTTGAAAAGCTATACTAAACGGACCTTTAGTTTATATATGTAGATATACTTGGATAGTAGTATACGAATTATAATTATTATAACATGTTCAAATATTAAATTTTGGAAGCCAACTGTTAAACAGATTGGCATCACTTCTTCTCAGTCTGCAACTGTAATTTCCTCAGAAATGTTTTAACCATGTTCCATGAGCATGTACTATTTTGGGCCTGCTTCATGTCTGAATGAGGCATCATCTTATCTATTTATTTCTTTGTCCATTTTCCATTCATCAAGCCTAAATATTTAAATTTCTTGTTTCAGTGCGCCTCTGCTGTGGATAATTTGGCTGCTTTCTATTTCAATAACATAACTATGGGGGAGGCACCCACTTCACCTGCTGCAATTAATCTTGCGAGATGCATTGCTGAGTGCCCCAATTTGTTTCCAGAAGTAAGTGAAGAGACTTTTTTCTGTTGTTTTTGTTGATATTATAAGGAACATGATACCAATATGATAAAAATTAGAAACATAAATAGTTAACTGGCAGCCACCTCAATATACCAAAACTGAACAATTGAAAATACTCAAATCTGATTATAACATTTAAAGCAAAACGAGATTCCAAATTCTATGAATAAACAAAAAAGAAGTATCCTAAAATTATTAGGAAACCAAAACCCAGAAAGGAGCCAATGAGCAAAATTTATCCCACAAAAAGAGCCCTCTGCAATAGCCTGTCAAAAAATCTTTTATTTTTATCTATCCAATTAACCCAAAAAGCACAAACACTACCATCTCCTTAAAACCAAAGCTGTTTCACGCCCACCAAAAACAAAGTGAAGGAATTCTTTTGTTGCGTTATCTTTTAAAGAAACAAAAGAAACTTTTATTAGTGAAATGAGAAATGTGAGCAAGATGTCCATAAAAACTAGGAACAACTTGAAGGATCTCGAAAAGATCTATACAGTATAAATTGAACAGCTCTCTCAAAAACTCTAAACAACTCACAAATCCAATCAAAACTCCCTCCCAATTCCTAGAACTGGAATCTTCGAAAATGAACTCTTGAAAGTGTAGGTTTGTTGTTGAAGAATTATGAGAGCTGGAATGAGCTGAGTTCAGTGTTGATAATATCTCTTTGCCAACTCGCTCTTCTGAAGTATGATATTGAGATGGTTATTGGAATGCATTTTTCATATTTTGTCCTTTCTTTTAATAAAGATTTTATACTTTTACCAGTTATTTTGTTTTTTGCTGCCTTTTATTGAATATTTGGGTGCCTTAATTCTTTTCTTTTGTATGCAGATATTGAAGACCTTATTTGAGATCGTATTATTTGAAGACTGTGGCAATCAGTGGAGTCTTAGCAGACCTATGCTGAGCTTAATTCTTATTAGTGAACAGGTGACAGTTTATACCATCTTACTGCACATTTTTCTCTTAGTTTCCATCTTGCATTATTACATTTCTTTAGCATACAGATCGGGGATTTCTATTTGCATGTTTGATTTGTTTAATATAACGCAGTTAATTTGTTCATACCTACTGACCAGCATATGCTCTTTATCAAACATCCCCTCAAAGTGTCTGCAATTCAGGAAAGATCATGAGGGAGTAACAAGTTGTATTGGTTGTCTGGTTACTAGAGTTTTAACCAGTAGAGCTGTTAGTGCAAACTTAACGGTTGTCAGCTGCCAAGTATAGTACTTTGAAATAGATAGATAGTTTGACAGTTTAATTATTACAGTATTTTTGGCAGTAATAATTATCCTTGAGGAAAAAAAATTTTACTGATGAACTTTTTTATGTGTAATTATTTGGGATCAAAATCACTTTTATTTTATTTTTTTATAAATAATACAACTTTTTCTTCCATTAATATTTGTTTTGATTCACAAAAATGAATTATAGAACTTACAAAACATGTATATCTTGATAAATATTATTAATTAACAATACCGTTGATCTCATGATTCTTATAGTTGAAGGAGAAGCTCGACCAGTGGTTAGTTATGGTAAAGACAGTTGTCAAAAACCCTTTTTAGTTGCAGCCAAAACAAGTACAAAATGCTTGAAAATAGCTTGATTTAGATCTAACCTTAATGCAACATTAAAAGTTTTAAGTTTTTTTGCTGAAAATTGCAGTTTAAAAGACACGTTCAACAAAAGCAACTGTCAATAGCAAATGGTCAGAAAAGATTGAAGTTAAATGCTGACACGTTAGTTACTTGGTTCAGAAAACCATGTAAGACTTAAAATATGATTTTTTTTTATAACGTAAGACAATAACTGTTTGTCCTACTCATATTGTAACCTATATTCTTAGCCCTTTGCTACACATGTCATAATCTGAAACGTTCAGATGGTACTCACATGTCCTCTTAAAATAGATGGTTGAAATAGCTGCAGAAGACAACATGGATGCTCCAGCATGAGCGATGTGTCTGTTTTATGCATTAGTGTGAATTTGACTGCTTATATGGAATTTGTAGTGTCTTATTCCATGGAATTTGTACTGTCTTATTCCATGGAATTTGTACTGTCTTATTCCATTCTTGACTGAGAAATCTAAAAATTCACGTGCAGGTTTTTTCCGATTTGAAAGCTCAAATTTTGGCTTCACAGGTAAGTCAAACAAACCTATTATTTGTGGAAAGATTGGTGATCTCTTTTTCTTTTTCCCCCCGTTTATAATGTTAGTTACTTAGTAGGACCATGTCAACAGGGTATTTCTGTTTAGCTTGTGCTTTGATGCTTTTAACCTTCTTCATGACTCCTTAGTATAATAAATCAAAAATATGATGAAGATCTAGTTTTTGTGTAACTTTTGAAATCTTCTGTAGTTTTGTTGTGCGTGCATTTGTACATTTGTGTCGGGCTGTCTTAGATGCTTGGTCCTCCATCTCCGATACCTTGGCACGAATAAGAGATTCATTATATATTTTTGTAAACTTGGAATTTCCCTAAAGGTAGGGCATGTGTGCACAACACATCTAGTTATAGACATGGGAGACTCCATGTGTGAAACCTAGCTAACAACAACGTTTTCAATGGTAAATGTTGCCACCAAAGAGGTAGTCAAGGCTCCTATTGTGGAGACAGCTAACAAATATACCATATTTATTAGTTGAGTCAATTGACAGTTGCATCTTGTGAGTAACTAAAAAATTTATCTTGTCTATGGTTTTAAATTGGGACAGCTATGGTTTTAAAATTTATCTTGTCTATTAGTATTTATCTTCTCTTTTTCCTGCTCATCATTTACCTTGTACCAATGATCTCATTCTTAATGACTTATTTGCATCATATCTTGCAGCCAGCGGATCAAAGTCAGCGGTTATCTGTCTGTTTTGATAAACTAATGACTGATGTTACTCGAAGCTTGGATTCAAAGAACAGGGATAAGTTCACCCAGAATTTGACCGTATTTAGGCATGAATTCCGTGTAAAATAACTCCAAACTCTGTGCAGTAGCTACTTGGTTGTGTATGGGAGTGAAATGTACTGCTGATGATATTGATTAACCAAATTACCCAGTTGAAGCTTGATTTTAAAAGTTACATATAAACAGTGGATTCTTAAGCCATGGATGAAGAGATACTGCAGTTTGTTAGTCGTTCCCTGACTTGAAGATGGTAGACTTCTCCAAAGTTCTTCGTTGGTGTGACATGGAGGGGTGGTCTTGAATGAAATTTTTGTGGTGGTATTTTGTAGAATTCTTGCATATTAAGGGGCAATATACTAGAAACATAGCTAGCTGAAATGCCATTCCTAGAGGACTACCACAGTTTTTGCAGAAGTTAGTGATGGGTATGAAAATTGGTTGGTTGGGGAATGGCCAAAATGCTCATTAATTCTTTTTAGAACATAGATGTAAATCATTCATATGAGGTTTATATATTTCAGAATCAGTCCAGTTGGAAGCAGATGCAGATTGTCTGTACATTAACATCTACATAATTCTTTGTATTTGTTGATAATAGAATATAAAGGAAAAAAAAATGGAAATTTACTTGATCGTTGATGGTTTGCTGGAAATTTTTGTTATCGTCTTCCATAATTTAGCTTGCTTCGTGATCCTAACTTGTTTATTGATTTTTTTTTTTTCTCGTTTTCTTTCTGGGAGATTGAAAAAGAAAAAAAATAGACAATATGCCAAACCATATTGCAATACCCAAACAAAGCCTCCATTTCGTTACCCCAAGAATAGGAAGCTTTGAAACCTCTTTTATGAAGTAGACCACCAAGGGTAGTTTTCTGTAGGTGACTGGTTACGGGGAATAGAAATGCAACTGAAAAAGAAAAACGACTTACTGTTCGACTCACTTTGACCCATGATTTCAGATGAGAAATGTTAGTTAGTTTTCCACGTGGCTAAAAAATGAGCCCGTTGGGCTGTGTTTGGCGACTGGAAATTTAGCCCATTGGGCGGCGTTCAGCAAAATTTAATGAGCTTGTGTGGCACAATCGAAAAAATAATTTCTACGAGAATACAGTCTATTTCTATTTTATACTAAGAAAAAAAATATGAATTATTTTTGACGAATTAACTTATTTTATAAGGTCTATACTTAGTTAAAGGTAAAAATAAAATTTAAATTCAGCTAAAATATTAAATTTTATACTAAATTACTCTTTATATAATAATTAACTTACAATCTTTATAAAATATCGAGAATATCGACGTTTAATTAAAATTTTTTATCAAATGTTGAGAATCTTGACATTTGACCAATAATTTTTATTAAATATTGAGAATCTCGATATTTGGTAAAAAATTTTTATTAAATATCGAGAATCTCGACATTTCAAATATTATTATTCTTGACATTTGACAATAATTTCTATTAAATGTTGAGAATTTCGACATTTTAAATGTTAAAATTTTCAATATTTGAAAAAAATTTCTATTAAATGTCGAAATTTTTGACGTTTAATTGATATTTTTTGTCAAACGTCGATATTCTCAATGTTTGATAAAAATTCTAAACCAAATATTGTACAAGAATAATTTGGTCTAAAAATTAATATTTTGACTGAGATTAAATTGTTTTTTACCTCTAGCTATAAATAAATATGAACTTGATAAATAGGTTATTTTATCAAAAAACCTAAAAAATAACTATCAAAATTTTATCTATTATTTTTATTAAAAATTAAAGTTATAAGTTATCAATAGATTAATTTGTCAATGTATGTATATAAATTAAAATAAATAATATATATATATGTATATATTAATTTATTATTTAATTTTATTAATATTTTATATGAATTTTATTTATTCATTTAAATGAATGAATATAAGCTAGAGATTGAGAGTACTACATCTAAAAACGAGAAGGGAGCGGAATAACCATCCCAGAGTCATTAGAAACAACAGCATTAGCTTAAAAATGAGTAAGAGACTTACGATAATTTATTTATTTATTTATTTTTTTCTTTTCCTTCTTGCTGGTATAAATGCAGTGGTGAAAAATAAATCCTAGTATTCTACATCACACCAGTATAATATGCTGTAATTCTTCTTCTGCTAAAATGGTACAAATGCAAACTTTTGCATTGAACTAAATTCATACATAACCAATTTTAGAAAATATTTTTTTTAAGGTAGTACAAAAATTTTGGAGTGGTTTCATCAAAAAATAGGATCTGCAATCCGGTTACCGATCAAAAAGTAAAGACGATCATTTTAATTAGAATAAATGATTTACGGCAAAGGCCACAAAATCGTGGCTTTTTCACTAAAAACATGGAAATTTTCACAGAAATGTATGATCACCCCTATGATGTGCTATTTCGAGGTTCAGTATCAAAACATTTCCCATGGCCAAGAAACAAAAAGAAAATATTTACAGTAGACTACTCGTTTTAACAGCAATTAAACTGATCTAGGTTTCTATCCGAAACCTTACCCTTTGCGGACATCTTTTATCTTCTTTCTCATGGGGTTTGGATTTTTTCAGACATGATTTTAGGTTGAATCCTGGCATATTTGCTGTCCCTGAAGGAAAGGAAATTAGTTTCTTGCTTTCTCTCTTATCTTTCCATGGATCAAGCCAAAATTTGATATTTTCTTTACCAAATGCAATCTTCTTCCTCTTTGCATATTGGTAAGCAGCCATTGCATCAAGTTGGTGTAAGAAGACCACCCGTGCAGAGCCATTATAAAAGTATACTTTTGTTTTGAAGGGATCTACAGTGCCAAATGGACTAAACTTTTTTACCAGCTCCTCTTTGGATGGCAGACTGCAATCCTTTGGAAACTTCATCAACAAAGATCTAGAAACTGTAAAACTGGTTTGAACTTCTGGTTGCTGTCTCACTTTTGACTTGCATGCAAAATCAGAAGTCACAGATTGTAAGATATCTTTTTTGTCCTTAAAGCTGCATCCAAATGCCGCATCCATGCTTATTTCTCTTTTGATTTTGACAGAACTGGAATTATCACAGTTACTAGGTAGCAGACTGGGTTCATTAGCACTAAGATGAGAATTTAATTGGTATTTACTGGCTCCTTCTGTTATATCGCTGGCCTCATCATCATTAGATGGAACCCCATTGGCGTAACTAGACACTGATTGAGCAGCAGAACGTTGCAGCAGCTTCTCAGTCACATCATCAGCATAAGAGATGCAAGTGCCATGTCTTTTCATAATTGCTTCACTTTCTTGTGGTGGCTGCAAACTAGCATAAGATATATGGGTTCCGCTATTGTCTAGAGTATCCACATTTTCTTCCACTTTCTGAACTCTACAGATTTCAACAATGTCGCTAGAAGATGTGTGTTTTGCAAGGGAAATGTTGAGCAAATTCAGAACCAAGTCCTTCAAGCTACTGCTGCTTATATATGTCAAGCTTTGAGCTGCAATGGAAGAGAGGTTTAGAGTTTTTAACTTTACTTGGGATCCAGGAAAGAAAGAGTCAAATAAATCGGCCTCACATCCACTTATATTTCCAAGAAGATGGGCATAAGCTTCAATGGAAGAAAGAGGCATAGTCTTGAATAATTCAAAAAGGCCAGAAAAGGCATTCACTGAAAGGAAAACATTAGAAAAATCAGCTTCGAATCCTTCATTACTTCTCCAAAGATAAGCACCAGCTCCATTAAGTGAGAAAGACACAGTCTTGCGCAACTTTAAATGAGGTTCAGAAAAAGCAGATTGATCAAGCTGCCTCTTTAACCCCCGGCAGTTAACAGGGTTTTCCATATAAGGTACGATAGGAAGAGCAGTCTTTTCTTTTTCTCCAGGAGCTTTAATGACCTGCTGAGATGTTTTATAAGCATGATTAGGAAGTTGAGCTTCATCACTTTCAATAGGAGAGCATTTCTTGCACAAGCTACCAAAGGTAATTAGGTATGACAAACTTCTAAAGCTCAAAAAACTTGACTTTAAAGAATTCAGACATTCCCCATCCAAATAAAACGGATCTACAGAAAGAATTTGCAGTTTGACCATCATGCCTTGAGGTGATTGTATCTTGTGTTGTCTTGTTTGACTCATTGAACTCATTTCAAGCTGATCTTTGTCCTGGAGGCTAAAAGATCCTTTTGGAAAAATATTATAAATGTTCTTTCCATTAGTCAAACAAGCTGACAAGTTATTATCTGCAAGCTGAGAGAATTTCTGATAACCATCACCCATTTCTATATTATCTAGTTCCACGGCAACCGAGTGCATCTTCTCAACAGAGGCTTGGTCTGCATGTACTCTCGATTTAACACCTGTATAGATATTCAAGCAGAAAGAAATTACCAACAGCAAATCCAATACATATTGAGCAGAATATTTAGGCAAACACAAGCTGCAGCTAGAAACAATCAATGCTGGGACATGGACTATCGAATGAGAGACCAGCTCAGCTACACAGAGTACAAAGTTAATTACAGAGAATTCCACTTCTGAAGTGAGAACATTGTTATTCTATTTCTAACCAAATTTATATTCTTTCATACAATTACAGCCCACCTATTGGTTTTCAAGTTTTAAGGTTTAGATTGTTGGAGATAAATGGTCTAGAACCTTAATATCATAAGCTACAACTTACAGATATGGAAATATATACACAATAATTTCTTATAAGTTACAATATTAATAGAGTCATATTTTGTGGTCAAGCCATTGTAATAGTTAAAATGACTATTACCCAATATACATATATGAGAGATATACAAATATATAACTTTACATATAGTTCATATTCTATATTGTGTTTTGAGCAACTACAAAACTGTAAACTTAGTATTTTTCTTTCAGTAATTATGCTCCTCGAGGAGATTGGTTAAGTGTGTTAAGTTATATTTTAGAGCTATAGAGTACAGTCATTACCCTCACGAGGCGAGAGGATGACTCATCATTACTCTGCCCAAACTTTATTCTTTTACTCTTTACTTCACATTATATCTATCTTGTTAAACTTTACACTGCGAGAAATAAGACTAACATACCCAACGACGAACCCACAAAATCTCTAATTTCCAATAAACCACTGCCAGTATCTACACATTATTCAACATTAAAATGATTGATTGAAACGAGTAACAAAACTTCAAATTCACATACCTGAGCTGACCAAATAATAATGGCGGAAAGCCATAACTTGCGCAAGCGCATTGACAGCACTAAGGAAATCAGCTTGTTCAACCCAAGGCGAAACCGCTACGCTACGAATGAAACCCGAAACCACTTGAGGCTCAAACAAGTCTTTCGCAATCGCATTTCGACGCCGTTTCACTTGCCCACAACAATTTAAGCCCGACATAACCTCTTTGCCCAATGATTTTAACGCACGATTAAGCAAGAAATGATTTGTGCATTTCTCGACAAGAAATCTGAAATTTTTCTCGAAAGAACAAATTTCTGAAGGAAGAAAATAACGAGACTTCTCGTAATCAAAGAAGGAGACCAATACGCCGAGAAAGTCTGTTCTGTGAACAAGACCAGGCCACCATTGATGAGGATAAACTACTCTTGCCCACACAATTTCTCCTCTTCTGAAAATTTCCATCTCCATTATTCCCGATTTCCCTTTTTTTAACAAAACATACACATTTGAAACTGTTTTCTATAACCGGTTTAATAATCTAACGGATGGGGGGAATTTTCCCGCCAAATTGGAGCCCCTTGGGCCGCAAGTGAAATACTTTTTAATGGGCCGAACGGCCCACTCTACCAGTCTGAAACTTTATATAATTCTCTCGCCAGTAGCTGCACTCAGAATCGGAGGTCGAACTAACTCCTTACCAAATTGCCAATTCATCCCAACTTAGTTCCTTATTTACAATCCTACTCGATGGCTCTTTGGATAATCTATTAAAATAAATATTTTAATGATTCTAGACCGTTAAATCATATATTGGGTGCAGCTACAAACAGTCCGGAAGAATCTACTCATTGATCATTGATGTGAATGAGCGGACCTACGGCAGCGACGCTTTACCAAGAATGCCAGCTTTTACATGAATGTATGTAATGAGACAACCCAACCAGCTTCATATCATATAATTGATATAATGCTACATCGTCGATGGTCCTTTGTCATTTATCGCCAGAAGACCACGGACTGCCATTCTACTTGCGCAATGAGAATGAATGACCAAATAAACTGTAATTTTTATTTCCTTTCCATTCGACTTATTGAACAATGTCACGTGGTTGTTCCTAAATCTTGTGCAGAAAAAGGTTTTATGTTGAAACGTAAAGGTAGAAGTCGTCCTTTTTGTCTCTCATGAATGCAGACAAAATGCTCGACATTATGCATTAGCCAGCTGTAAGTGATCACTCATTAATGAAGATAACCTGCTTGCACTTGACACAATGCCAAAACACCTGTAAGAGAATACCAAACAAGGTATATTTTCTCTGTTACAAAATGATATCGGATCTCCCTTTTTCCCTGCTTTTTCTGCTATTTTATAGCATGGCATGGTACTTCCACCACCAGAACTAACTCCCTATCAAATTACCAACTCATCCAAACTTTGTTCCTTATTTACAATCATACTATTATTAGGATGCTTGAAGACTTTTATATTCAAATTTGCAAACAATTAAATTTGAAAAAATATTTAGAGCATAAATGAAACCTAATAGGTCTTGGACCCACCAGGTACAACACAATGCCTAGATCTTAACCACCGACAAAGATCTCACGAAAAATTTATTGAACCTGAGGCATGTCTAAGTCAGACTATAATGTAATAAGAATTTAGAGTGTTACGTGATTTGAAACTTTCTAAATTCAATCAAAGGTTTCAGATTTAGACGTAGAAATACAATACATTTTTAAAGGTTTCAGGTATAACATGATAGGGGCCTCGAGTAAGTCATCAGAACCCAATGTTATTTATGTTGAAGAACAATGTCTTAGATAAAATGTAAGATTTTCAAAACCTCTTATTGGCGATTATTTTTAGTCGACGTGAAGTTCAAGTTTTTCGAACTTTTCTGAAATGAAAAAAGATTTATATCATGATAGATGTATTCTACAACTAAGGCTTAAAATTCTACAATAAGAAAGGATTTGTAACCTAGTAGATATATTCTGCAAATATGACTCAAAATTCTGTGATTCTCGAAATAACCATACGTTTGCAATTATGATTTTGTGATTTTCGGAATACTAATAAATTTGGGATTATGATTCTTCGATTCCTTAAAATCTTAATGAACTTAAGAAACATAATAGTAGTAGGATGAAACAACCCATATAAAGTAAGCAGAAGACAACTAAGTAAAAATAATAATTATAATATTGCAATACACATTATGACGTAAAAAATATTAAGTTTTCGTTATCAAATTGCTGCTGTTATTTTCTTTCAACAACGTACAAAATCAAAACCCTAATTTAAATATCGGAGGGTTTTCGTCGGGTCATCGACTTTTTTCTTGATAATCTTTTATGATTTCAAGTGACACAGTGATTGAACAAGCAAAGAAGACTGTTTTGGTGGGTAGAATTCCACGTAGAATTTTACTGCATCAACATCTGACTCTGTCTATGGGGAATAAGTAAAAAGTTAAAACAACAGTGATCACTAGAAAAGCCATGATAACAACAGGAACTTATACAAACAGAAAGCATATAATGGTAAGAGGAAATTCGAAAGAAAATTTTCTCGAAGTGATGTTTACAACTAACCCATATCACAATTATTAACGACTACTCTCCGATGACATGAATCGCAACTCCCCTTCAGAAGCTTCATCTTCACACCAAAATCCCTTCAAGGGCGATGAAAGAGAAGCCTCCAAGTAGATCTAAAGACTAAAGGATGGCGAAAGAAAACATGTAGAAAAAGACCAGCAAATCCAAACATTGGCAGAAAAAATTACGGACATGAAGAAAATGCTTCAAAGTTGTTCTTTTGAGTAGAAGGTGGTTGCATCATCGAAAGCAGTAGAGAAAAACACTTCTAACATCTTGTGAGCCAAAAATCGTGGAGTAAATCATTAGCAGAATATCTCTAGAAAAAGATATATTGTCGCGGAGAAAGGAAAAGGGAAGGTTCTTGACCACCCTCCAGAAAGGCTTGTAATGCGAAAGGACAACAATGTTCCTTTTAGAATTATTGACTAACCTTGCCCCGAATCTTTACACTTGCCGAATAACACAGTGATAAGCCATAAAGAAAAGTTAGAATGCAGCTTAAGTTTCAAAGACATGAGAAGATTCTTAAATAAAAAATGTCAGATAGAGAGGGCTCAAAGCAAAATGAGTTTCGGGGTAAAGAAAGTAAGGGACATGCCGGAGGGATTAAAGATATCAAAGCTTATGTTAGAAGGTTAGTGAAAGATTTAGAAAGTTAGAAAAAACGGGACCAAAAGAGAAGTGTTGAACCGACATCCTACTTAGAATTTCATTCTAAATCTCACTTCTCCCAGAGAATTTTGGATTTCGTTATTCCCAAGAAGTTTAAGATGTCCTAAATAACTCCATTCATAGAGAAAACTGATCTATCTCTCCATATAGATTTCTTTAGGGAAATGATGTTAATACAAGGATTGAATGAACTTTAAATATGACACTTTCTCCATTGATTTGATTAAAGAATATACAAGCATCTCGGATAATGTAAACCAAAACTTGAAAAAAAAAACAATGAAAATAACTGGTATTTAGCTGGAAGTCTGACTCCGAATGAGGTTTTTGAGAACTCAATTTGTTCAGTGTGTTAAAACAAACGACTGAAGATTGGATGAAAAAGAGGTTTTAGTTATTGGAGCTGCTGGTTGTTACAAAGGGATTTTCGACTAAAAAATATTTGTCAGAATATGTGTTTGGTTTTAGAGGTGTGCAATGGTTCTAGTTTGACACAGAATTGTTAAGAACCAAATTGAAAAAATCGGTTTCGAACCAGAACCAATTCTTTTAAGGTAGGTTGTTGTTCTAAAAAATTAAGAATCGATTTTTTTAGGATATGTTCCAATTCTAAAAATTGTGGAATCAGAATCGAATCGAAGAACTGGTTCAATTTAAAATTTAAAAATTATTTTTCAAGCTAAATGAATTAAACTTCACCTCATAAGAATACAAATTCTTAATCATTTAACTATATATGTAAAGTTACACAATTCATTAAAGAGAACACTCTTTATTCATTAAGCTATATAGAAAAAATTAATCAATGTGTTTATAATGTTTTATTTAATTTAATTTATCATTTTATTTGTATAATAATTTAATAAAATCATGATGTATATATATTTATTTTAAAATTGTCAAAAAAAAATAATTATAATAAATAAATATATACATAATATAATATTATTAGATATATAATTGTACCATCATAAAAAAAAATTAAATTTATCTTTTTAGTGATGTGCAATATTAACTTGAGTAATAATACAATATTTTTTCAATAATTTGTCGTATATTAATTCTTTTTAATAACTTATTTCTCTTCTTTTTCGTTCATTCAATTTTTCATTATGTATAATTTATTTTTATTAATTTTATTTTTTAAAGATTTTTTTATAGAGTTAAAAATTAGAACAATTGAGATAATTGATAAACATGATACAATGTTTTCGAATCAGAACCGAACAGTAATAGAATTACAACAGAAAAAAAGGATACCTTGTTAAACATGTTAGGTTCCAATTCCAAAATTTATCAACTAAATTATTTAGGGTAGGTTCCGGTTCTGAGTAAAACCGAAACTGATTTTGTATACCCTTATTTAGTCTAGTTTACAAAGGAGAAATAAACGGGATCAAGATTGCTATAAAGCAAAATAAAAATGCAAGCTTCCAAGGAGACAAAGAATTCAAGTCTGAAGTTCAGGTTCTCAGCAAAGCTAGATATGAAAATTTGGTAATGTTGTTAGGGTCTTGCTGGGAAGGAAGTCACAGGCTGCTTGCTTATGAATATGTCTGTAATGGTTCATAGGATAAATATCTATCAAGTAAGAAAATATACTCAAAACTTTTAGACCTTAGTCTTTTTTCTTTTTCTTTTTTACTTTCGCAATGGCCACTAAAAGAATAGGAAAATCTAATTCAGAGGGAGTTTCCGTCAAATGACACAGTGCATGCGAGAACACTTCTTAGTTGCGAAAAAAAGATGAAGATAGAAGTGGGAGTAGCCAAAGGCTTACAATACTTGCATGAAACCAACATTGTCCACAGAGATGTGAGGCCAAACAACATCCTTGTAACATATTATTTCGAATGAATGGTAACACTTTAACATTGTAGTCTACTTACTTGCTTCATTTTAAGGATCACCTAACATTTTTAGCTGTATCAATTAGGAAATTTCGGCCTTGCAAAGACCCAGGGCGAAGATTTAGATCATTCTTTAGAAATAGAAGTTGTTAGAACACTCGGATACTTGGCTTCAAAATATGCAGAATGTGACAAAGCTTTAACCAAAATAGATGTGTATTCATTTAGAGTGGTACTATTATAACTGATAATGGGGCTGAAAACTACAAACAAAAAACTTGGAGAGAAAAGTCTTGTAGGGTGAGTAAGAAGCTCAAACAACATTGCATATCTTTAATATTATTACTTGAATAAATTAAATTTGAACAAAGTAAAACATTTTGTTGTTTAATTTTCTTAATGGGCAAGACTATTGTTGAAGGCAAGAAACTACCCAGATTTAATTGACTCCAGAATTTTAGATTGCCATGATGTTTATCAACTATGATGGATGGTTTGAGTTGCAGAAAAATGTCCGAGCAAAGATCCTCAAAAGAGATCACCTATGGACACTGTAAGTCTTGCATAATGTAGTGTAAACTTTCCCAAAGATTTACATTATCTAGCACAATTATTTCACTTTAAATTATTGTAATCAATATTTGTTGGTGGTGGATGCTTTAAAATACATAATGGAATTGGAAGGCAACGCAATTTGCATTATAAGAGGTTTCTTACTAGCACTTTCGAATTTTGAAAGCAACGGTTTCAAATTAAACTATTTTAAATCATCACCAATTTCACAATAAGAAGATGCAATAAGCTTTAGTGCAGATAGTACATCAACAAGTAGCATCAGTCATTTGAGTGTAAGATACCCTTTAACGCTGCCCATACAAACATGTCGGAGGCTTCCACCGTCCCTACCATTGTTGGCAGTTTCATTCGCCGTCAACAATAATAAAAAGCCAAAAATTTCACAAAAAAACACTAAAGTAAAAAGTAACCAACTCATCGTAACCGAGTTTGATTCTTATCCTTCTTGGATAGACGAAATAAAGTCTTATATCCAAGAGTCTAGAGGATAGAGATAAGACAAGAAAGATTAAAAATAGTTTTACGAGGTATACTATCATCGATAGAGAATTGTACAAACGAGGATTCAATAATTCTTATATAAGGTACTTGAGACTTAATGAAACTGCATGGGTTTTAGAAGAAATCCATCATGGAGTCTGTGAAGGGCATGAGGGAGCACGTTCCCTAATGCATAAGGTCTTAAGGCAAAGGTACTACTAGCCCACTCTTCTACAAGATGCAACTCAGGTTGTTAAAACTTGTCATGAACGTCAAATACATGGAGACATACTAAGATAATCCCCTGAGAAGTTAACTTCTTTGTCAATTTCTTTGGCCATTTGTTCAATGAGGTCTGAATCTCATTGGCGTAATGCCTACTGCTTGGGCCAATACAAAGTATGCAATAGTGGCAATCGATTACTTCATTAAATGAGTAGAAGCCAAGCCATTGGGTAACATCATTAAGTAGAAGATCACGAACTTCGTAAGGCAGAACATCATTTATCGGTTCTAAATACCTTAGGAGTTGATTGTAGACAACGAAAAGTAGTTCGGTAACTTGAATTTTAGAAATTTCTACTTAGACTTCTCAATCGACCTTAGATTTGTGACACTAACTCATTCTAAGGCTAATGAGCAGGTAAAAACTGCAAACAAGGTGATCAGGAAAGCACTCAAAAATAAGCTTAAGGAACATAAGGGTGCTTAGATTAATAAGCATCCAGAGGCATTTTGGACTTATAAAACAATCCCAAAAGTGCCTACTAGGGAAATTCCCTACCTTCTAGCCTCTGGATGTGAAGTAGTTAGTTCAATTAAGGTCAGCTTGCCAACTTTCCGAATCAACAACTACAATGAGGTAAAAAACGACCGAAACATACAGTTGGAGATGGATTTGCTTATAGAGAAAAGAGATCAGGTGATGATAAAGATATGGGTCTATCAGCAAAGGGTGACCAGGTATTACAATAAAAACGTCTGATGCCATACCTTCCAAATTGAAGACTTGGTCTTAAGATAGGTTACCCTGAACACTAGAATGCCAGTAGAAGATGTTCTCGAGACTAGCTGGGAAGGGCCTTATAATGTCTCACAGATTCTGAGAAATGAAGTATACAAGTTAGAGTTTTATAATAGAAGTAGGGTTAGAAAGTCGTGGAATGCAGAATGACTTAAGTTATATTACCTGTAACAATTATTTAGGATTTGTAAAAACTTTTGTCCTAAACGTAATATAATGTTCTCATTTTTATATGAATTTTTAACAATCACATGATTATTAACAATGATGACACACTAATGATGAAATGATATTTGAAGTACAAAGAAAAATAATCTCATTCATCTCTGGGTAATATTATTCATAGCTCGAATAAGTCATGAGCCTGACCTCATGATGTACAAAGGTAAAATGGTTCTCATATCCACGTTTCATTCATCTCGGGTTAATATTATCCAGAACTCAAATAAGTCTTGAGCCTAACCTTATAGCATACAAGGGTTTAATGACATTGGCCCAAGTGGCATACCCAAGAGAGGGGTAAATTGAATTTTAATAAAATTTAATAAAATAAATTCACCTAACTATGCTTTTATTCAAGTAATGAAATAGAGATGTATACAACAATTAACTCAATAAATTATAAATGTTTGAAATATAAAAGAGAAGGGAATCAAAAAGCAAACTCAAAATTTATAATGATTCGGCAAATACTGCCTACGTTCACTTTTTTGAATTTTCAGTACACCAAGGTTCTACTAGTCTCCTTATTTGATCTGAGTCAAGTATAACCCAATACAACTCATTCTTAAAAATGAAAGGCAACCAAATAACTTACTTTAAACTGAGTGAAGTGTAATCTA
Source organism: Cedrela odorata (assembly GCA_035584115.1). Classification (NCBI taxonomy): domain Eukaryota; kingdom Viridiplantae; phylum Streptophyta; class Magnoliopsida; order Sapindales; family Meliaceae; genus Cedrela; species Cedrela odorata. The sequence goes on along the minus strand of JAXCLQ010000006.1, from coordinate 6,396,204 downwards.
ATAACAATTTATTTTTACCAGGTGAAGTATAACCCAATTTCAACTCTTTCTTTGAACGAGTGAAGTGTAACCCAAATCAAGAATAATCATAAAAAGAATTTAGAAGGAATATCAACTTTATAAGATATATTTACAAGTATAACTCAAAGGAATTTTCACTCAAGATGAAAAGAATATGCAATATAAAAGCTCACTTGATGTTTTGTAAATATGGATCACATGTTGAATATTAATCTTCAAATTCCTGCTCAGATTTTCTTGAATCACTTTCTCTTTAATTGTATATTTTGCATCACTTTTTTTTTTCTCTGTAAAGAAAGATTTTTTTTTTTTATAGTGATGAAGATCTTCAACGAATACTTTGAAAAACCTTGAGTAAAGAACTAACTGTTATGTTTGAAAAATATTATCGTTATACTTGAAATTAACATTATGTATCGATTTTTTTTAACTTTGGTATCGATCTATTCATTTAAATTTGAATTTGAATTTTTCTTCGATATCGAGTATCGATCCTTTTATTTATATGTATCAATTTGGGTGAGTTCGTAAATAATTTTGAAGTCTCTGACTTGCAAAGTATCGATATATTTTATGAAAGTATTGATCTAGTTGAGCTTGTAATTTCTTGTGAAGTCTCAAACTTAACTTGTATCGATCTGTTATGGTGAAAGTATCGATCTGAACTAAGTTGTAAATATTTTCGAAGTCTCTGACTTTGAAAGTATCGATCTATTCCTTCATATGTATCAATCCGATCGACTTGATAATTTCTTTTGAAGTCTTAAATTTGGCATATATCGACTATTTAACCTCTGAATATCAATTTATGTTGAATGTATCAATTCACATCTTATGGGTATCGATCCATTTGTACATGTATCAATCTCTTTAACTCCATGTATCAATACTGTAGGCTCAGAGATAGATTTCTCATAGAAAATTAATTAGATTTGTTCACAAACACACTCATATACAATTTTCTTAAATCTTAACATATTCAAACATGTTTAAATCAATCTAATATACATTTAACAAGTGAAATTGACATCATTAACCAAATATATACAATTTTGTTCATCATCGAAAATACACAAGCATCTAACATGATATCATCAATCACAATTATTATTAATCTTCTCATACGATGTGATCAAATGGTTCCAAGACAACTACACTTTATGATTTCATAGCAGGGTAATAACATCCAAAACCCCGCATAAGCCTTGAGCTTGGAGCATGTTAAGATTTATGTGGTTCATTTATGAAAATATTTACTTGTAAGAAAAGAAGTTTAGAAGGCTGACTTGTAGAGCTCAAGTTTTTACGCTCTCAGCTCAAATCTTTCAAGTTATTTATGATAACTGAAATTATTCTAAATTATGTTTCAAGTTTAAGTGTGAAAGATTGATTTGCGGAGCTTAAGTTTTACGTTATCAATTTAGCTCAGTTTTACATTTTAAGCTCTCAGTTCAAGTCAGATCTTTTAAGTCATGTGTTTGCGTTAACTGGATTATTTGCATTAGCATAATTTTTCTGAGTTTTGCAAAGAAATTAAGTATGAAGGATAGCTGTTAGGAGAAGATGCAAGAAGATTAAAATGAATTATCAAAAGCAAAAGATCAGGTTTGTATACTATACTTTCAATATCAAAAAAGCAAAAAAAGTACAAATATTCATTCATCTTCTTTGTTGGTCTGGTTGTTGGTCGGATTGGAGGGAGCAACCTTTGAGCTGTCATGAGAGACTTCATCCTCAAAAAGTATATCACCGGATAAGTCTTCATTAGGGGGTAGAGGTGTTAGTGTAGTATGCCATAAAACCGTTAGTTTTGTTGGTTTTGGGCATTTTGTATTGAATCACATATTGTAATATGTAATGTACATATTCATTTATAAAGAAATTGTTTCTTGTTCATTTGCATATGCTCATTCTTCTGTCTTTTCATACTAGTAGATAGAGTATGCATATGAATTGCCTAAACAATTTGGTTATCTAAATTGTTCCTTACGAGGGTAATATCGATCGGGCATCTATTTCTCATAGTAGGCATACTGAATGTCTCTAGTGTATATCATGAAATGATATTAGTACAGATGATAATAATAGTCATGTCATTAGAGCATTAGTATTAATTAGCAATTAGAGAACTATTTTTTAAACGTAACTAAAGTAATGATGAATCACATAGAATGTATGTGGTCACTGATTCGTCATTTGATTGTAATAATGTATGAAGTAGTCATTTGACCTGAAATGTCATAGTCAACACCTGATATGGATGCACATGATTCATACAATGTATAAGTGCGAGACTAATCACGTCTTGCATAATAAGCCAGTTTGGTTACGTGTTGTTTCTGTTGAGATGCGAAAGATTGTCAAGATAAGATCCGTTGATTTGATACATAAGATCTTAAGTTTTCGCTAACTCAATCCGAATTCGAGTTCCCAATTAGTCATTGGTAAATGGTTGAAAACAAATCTACTGGCCAAGGAACAATATTAGTAACAAAAAAAATTTCGTAGTAACAAGTTCAACGTGTAGTGATCGATGATCTGAAAGAATACTGAGTTTAGGGTTTTGACTTCCATGAACCTTAACTTAGTCGGGATTAAACGAACCAAATGATATCACCCATATGGTATGTACAATCGGTAATAAACAATTCGATGAAAATTTTATTCATTGTAGTTTATGGATTATGGCATATTACTAGATGTTAAGTACAGTCGTTGAATTTCGAAAAGTTTAAAACGAGATTGAATAGTTCGGTTCCGACTTACGGCTAACACCATAGTGAACCCGAGAGGTCACAACCAATAACTTAAGTTCATTCTTGCTAATAAATAGAATAAATATTATTCACAAGAAAGCTAACGCTATCGGAGATAATATTTGGCCGAAAAGTGTAAATGATTATAAGTTAAATAGTTTAACAAATTCGAGAGCTTAATTAAATAATCCAAATATAATTTAACATAAATTATATTATTCTATTAATATTAGAGAATATAAATAAAATTAAATAAAGTTTACCTTTTTAGGTTTGTCGATCAACTAGGCGTTTTTCATTTCCAGTTTACCCGAGGCATTCCTCTCTACCGAGCCTCGGTGCACAATAATGGCATGCTAGAGCTGAGCATATTATGACTAGTAATTAAATATTAGTTAAAAAGGAGATTGTTGGTGAAGTATGCCCTAGAATCCATTCATGTTGTCAGTTTTAAGGTACTTTATATTGAATCACTATATATTATATATTATACATTACAATAATATAAAATTATTCATAATTCATATGTGTATGATGTTTCCTCTTTTTAATCATACTAATGAATAGAGTATATATATGAATTGCCCAAATAATATGTTTATCTAGATTATGTCTTACATAAGTGATCTAATATCATCAATATCATAAAGTAGGCACACAAAATACTTTTGGTGAATATCATGAGATGATATTAGTGCGAGTGAAAAAGAAAGTCATATCATTAGAGCATTAATGTAAATTAACAGTTAGAAAACTATTTTTTGAATATGATCAAAGAAATAATGAATCACATAGAATGTATATAGTCAATGATTCATCATTTGATTGTAATAATGTGTGAGATGATCATTTGACCAAAGACGTTATAATCAACATTTTATATGAATGTACATGGTTCTTATGGTGTATACGTGCATGATTTATCTCGTTTTCCATAAAAGGCCAGTTTGGTCAAATATTGTTTATATTAAGATACGAATGACTATTAATAGAGAATCTGTTGACTAGATATATGAAATTTTGAGCTTTTGTTAGCTCGATTTGGATTCGTGTTACCAGTTGGATATTGATAAACATCTGAAACCCAAATCCCTGACCAAGGTACAATATAAGTCACATAAAAAAGTTTCATGGTAATGAGTTCAGTGCGTGGTGAACGATAAACTGAAATGATACTGAATTTAGGGTTTTGACACCAGTGAGCTCTAACTTAGTCAGGATTAGACGAATGAAATGATTTCACACACATGAAACGTACAATTGGTAATAAAAAGGTTCAATGAAGATGTTCTTTATTGTAGTTTAAAGACTATGACATATTACTAGATATTAACCATAGTCGTTGAGTTTGAATAGTTCAAAATGAAGCCGAAAAATTCAGTTTTTGTTCACGACTAACATCACAATGAACCCAAGAAATTACAACAAATAACTTGAGCTTATTCTTTCTTAGAGAGAGAATAATATTATCTACAAAAGAGTTAGCACTTTCGGTCGAAAACTATAAACGGTTTACATGTTAAATTATTTAACGGTTACGAGAGCCTTATAAAATGAACCAAATATAATTTAAAATAAATTACATTATTTCATTAATATAATAGGATATAAATGAAATTGAATGAAGTTGATTAAAATTATTTTGACTAGCTTTATGATAAGGTCATCATTAAAAGTTTAACGAGGACAAAATGATTATTTCATTCTTTTACTATTACAAAATTGTTAAAAAGTTTTATGACATACTTGTCATTGACCCAAATTATTAGGATATTTTTGTAAAAGGTGTGAGACTATATAAAGAGGTCATTTCTCATTTGTTTTAAGAATTATCAAAAAATTAAGAAAAAAAATAAAAAGGCTATCTTTCTCTTTACAATCGGCCAAGCTAGGAGGAAGTTCAAGGGGTTTAAATCTTAGAGGTTTCATAATTTTGAAACTCAAATCATCTTCATCCAATACTTATGCACGTGTTTAATGTATTGATTTGATCATTTTATAAAAATAAAACCCTAATTACATGGAAAATTTACATAAACCTTAAATTGATTCACCATTCCTAATCAACCTTTCAATGATGATTCATCATCAAATGAAGAAAGTTATTGTCAACTTATAAGGCTGAGTCATTTTTGCATATAGTCCAAAATTGCACAAGGCTCAGCACATGAGAGGACCTCTGAATACTTAGAAGAGATGCAGATCGCCTGCTCATTGATCGCATGGATAAGATAGGTATAAAACTCTATTTTTTCCTTAAGGAAGTCTTGGCAGTGAGCTAAGGAAAGGCTCAAAAAGAGCTGCTTTCATTAGTCTTCTTGACTGGGGGTCCTTTTTTCTTCCTCTGCTTCTCCTCCTTCACATCGACCTATTTCATATTACGTTTCCCCTTGTCCAATATGAAGTCAAAAGGAGGCGACATGTTAGTTTTAATCACAATTCCTTTGGAAGGAGAAGGAAAGATACCTTAGGGATGGAAGTCTCAACTTTAGTTTTCGAGACCTTAAGATTTCCTTTAACCTTCTTGCTCTGAGCTAGCTTTTTCAGAGCATCAAAATGATTTTTGGCCTATTTTTGGGGGGTCATTTCTCCTGTTACAAGAAAGAATTAGGCATAAGTCAATTACCATAACTTGAGATAAAAAATAGAGAAAGAAAGCTACTTACTAGCTCAAGCCTTTTTCGAAGTCAAGTAGCCCTTGGAAACATAAAATTTCATAAGACCCAAGGAGATCATGTTAGCATCAGAAAGAATGGACATTTGGTTGGACACTAAGGACTTAGCAATCTCAACCATCCCTAAATTATGAGCTAGGAGTTTTGGCTCATCAATCCAAGTGATTGCGTCCCCAAACAATCTAAGTACTTGAACAGTATTATCGGAATTCCACTTTCCATTGACAAAAAACTATTTATTCTTTCAATCCTTATTACATGATAGATTACCTGTGTAGAGATGACAGCGGATCGAGTTTATAATAGATATCTCTAAACCCGCATCCGCATCCATATCCAAAAAAAAAAATCTAATACCATACCCGTACTAAACCTGTAACTGGTTTAATATTTTATTACCAAACTCAATTAAACGGGTATTTAACATTTACTAAATTCGAAGAATCCGTGCGAATATCCACAGATTTTTAGTACAATTTTCAAAAAGGACCATCCACAGTCCACACATTTTGCTGAAACTTGCACTATGTTTCATAGCTTTCATGGACTTTGAGTTTAATGTGGAACTGAATTTTACTAAGCTACCAACAAGATCGAAGCTCAATTCCTCATTATCACACGAGCATATAGAAAGAGAAAGCGAGTTCTCAAGTGTTAAAGGATATTGCAGCAGCAGATCGCTGATCCCATTTAGTGGACACCGTTAAGAAGATTATAAATAGAAAAATAACCACATGTACAAGCTATAATATAACTAGTAAAAGACCCACGCACCCATATTCCAGATTTTCCCACTCAATTTTTGTCTTTTGAGAAACTTAAATGACCTCATATTAAGGAAGAACCAAACACATTTTCCAAGAAGAATCTATACAACATCAAATATTACAACTTTCATTGCATATTAAAGATCAAAAAGAAAGAAAATTAAATAAACAAAGACAAACGTTGACAATGATTACCTGTTGACATAGTTATAACAATCAAGCACCAAAAGACTACAAAACAAAAAAAAAATAAATAAAGAGTCGTATAAGATGCTTGACAACACTCAAAGTATCTATGCTTTCATTAGCAAAAACTAAATTCTCTTGGTTTCTTATAGTTCAAATCCACTAATCAAAACTAAGCTAATAAATTATAGAAATAGGATTCAAAAAATATTAAAGAAAAATAAGTAAATGAATTAAAACAAATAATGAGCTAGTAGAGCTTACAAGAAAGTAAAGAGAGAATAAGATGCAGAACACCAGCACATGACTACAATATTAATAGCTTGCATCGATGTGGATAAACAGGAAAAAGACAAATTGCTAGAGTCAAAACTAGCCAGAAAAATGATAGAAGTATTTGCCACAAAGGCTGCCATTTGACAAATGTCCAAGCAAAAGAGAGGCGAGAGCATAAGAGAGGCTAGAGAGAGCAGAAACAGTGGTGATATTTAGGTTAAATATAAAAACGATGTCATTTTGATATATATATATATATATATATTGATATTAATATCAAAACAATGTCGTTTTGATACTTTTAGATATATATATATATATATATTTGCGGGTATTCGCAGAAATCTATTCACATCTATATTCGTCACAAACTCGTTGCGAGTTTTAAATTTATTTCTCAGATTCGTCTCAAACACTCTAAAAAGCATACCAAACCCGTCCCATAAAGGTCGAGTAGTAGCAGGTTTACGGCAAAATTGTCATCTCTATACTTGTGATAGGATTGCATTTTTCATATCAGGTATGAAAATAGTACCACCCTGAATTTTTTATTAAGTTCATTTTCAACAAGTACATATGTTCAATCTCTTCAATTGTGGGAGCTAAATCCAAAAAACATACAGACCAGTTGAATCCGAGATCTTGCTCCAAAAAACATATAGACCGGACATGATTCTCTAACTATTAAGGTTTAGTTGGTAATAGGTAATCCCAAGGTGAAACAATTCTTTGTTAAAGGAAATTTCACCATCAGGAGAATGGCTAGGAAGCTTGTTCACCTCAAGAACCCTAAGGTATATATCTTTTGGGATATTTTAGCAAGTAGTATAAATTTGTAAGTCCAACTCTGTAATTGTGGATGAGAACCAATCAGCTTCAAACACCGTCTTACGTTCTTTTACTTCTGAAACTGAGGAGCAAATGGGGACGATGGCCAACTCCTCCTTTGAGTTGTTTCCCTTGGAAGCAGTCTCGCTATCACTCAAAACAGAATCCATTTCTATTCACAAGATTGAGAAAAATAAATTTTCAAGAGTTGCTTAAGATCACCAACAACTCAGAATAGTTTCCATAATGGTCTAAAACCCTAAGAAGCTATCAATACCCATCTCAATAATAAAAATTCAAAATAGTAAAGAAGTTGGGGAAATGTGAAGGCTTACCAATTGTTGTTGAGGCGAAATGATAGTTTGGATGAAGAACAGTTTTTTGGCAATTGCAGAAAAATCTTATTCTTGGCAAGATTGTTTACAATGAGAAGAAGGTTGTAGTTCAGAATAAAGATAGAACCAAAGATAAATACATAGTTTGGAATCTTTTTTTTTTCTGAATTAGCCATTGCCATCATTAATAATGTTGATAATACATAGATTAAACTTGATACTCAATTTCTTTAACTTAGTGTTACTTCTGTAGTAGTTGTCAATAAAATTTGAAGAAGGCTTAAAGAAGAAGAAAATATAAATAAGGGCAATGAAAGGCAAAAATGAAGTATTTATAAGAGCAAGAAACTCCAATCGTTGATGTAGGGATGTGATAAGAACTGAGAGAAAGCCACGTCAGATGGAAGATCAAATAGATAACCATTGGAATTCGAAAAAAGAGGTGGTTATGATGAGGACAATGACAGTTTTTGGGATTCAAAACATTTTTGCCTCGTAGTCCATTGGAAAGCAGACACGTGGATGAAGATTTGTAGGATTCAAGTTAGCATTTAAAGTTGGCGTGTAAAGATGAATCCGTTTAAATCAAAACCTTTAATTTTTGTTAAAAAATAATCTTTAACTAAAAACTGTAGGCTTAATGTTTGGGAAAAGGCCTGGAGCACGAATGAAGCCTAATAGGCCTTAAGTTTACTAAGTACGACACAGTGCCAAGGTTTTAGCCACTGACAAAGGTCTCACGAAAAACATGTAGAATCCAAGGCATGTCACAGTCAAAGAGATTCCAACTATAACGTAATAAAAATCTCAAGTGTGACATGGCCTGAGACTTCCTAAGTTCAATTAAAGGTCTCGAATCTAGATATAGAAACTCTAGACTTCTTTAAATGTCTCACGTATAAGATGATAGGGGCTTTAGGTAAGTCATCAGATAAAATATAAGATTTCTATTGAAGAAGAAAGCCTTAGATAAAATGTAAAATTTATGAGACATCTCAATAGCAGTTATTTCTAATCGATGTGAAGTTTAAGTTTTTCGAACTTTTCTGAAATAAGGAAAAATTTACAACCTGGTTGATGTATTTTATAAATAAGGTTCAAAATTCTGTGATTCTCATAATAACTATACGTTTGGAATTATGGTTCTATGATCCTCGAAATATTAATAAGTTTTGGATTATAATTCTTCAATTCCTTATAATCTTAATGAACTTGAGAGATATAATTATAGTAAGACGAAACAACCTATATAAGGTAAGCAGAAGGCAACGAGGTAAAAAATAATAATTACAATAATTCAATACACTTTACGATGTAAAGAATATTAAGTTTTCGTTATCAAATTGTTGTCATTATTTTTTCTCAACAACGTACAAAAGCAAAACCCTAACTTAAGTATCAGAGGGTTTTTGTCGGGTTACGGACTTTACCCTTAATGATCTTTTGTGATTTCAGGTAACATAGTGATCGAATAAGTAAAGAAGACTGTTTTGATGGGTAAAATTTTAAGGCAAATTTTACTACATCAATAAATTATTATGTAAATATAAGGTTTAATCTTACATGTGTGTGTATGTGTGTGTGTGTGACTTTACTTACTATATAAACACAACAATAAATAATGAAGATGAAAATAAGTAATACGCAAATTTATGTGAAAAACTCTAAATTAATGAAGATAAAAAATCACAAGTAAAATAAAAGAATTTACTATAAAAAGTGAGATTACAATTTTTTTCTAAATATAAGGAGAGTAAAATTACATAACATTCTCTCAAGTATTAAAAAAATCATACTTAAATAAAATGTTTTGATATTTTTATTTTTAAAAAAATTGAGAAATTAAATAATTTAAAAAATTTAGAAACAATAAATAAATAAAGCAATAATATCTTTTATTTGTAATCAATTAATATTGATTATGTGAAAAATCATCCAATTGTCAAACTTTAAAAATTAATTTTTAAAATCAAACCTCCAATTTTAAAAATATTTATCTATATGCAACTTTTTTTAAAATAACCCGCAACTCATCTATATATAGCAGTTGTCTGAACTGCCAGTAAACAATGGACTGCAATTGACCGGATTTCTGAAAGAGTTAATAGAAATGGCAATGGCAAAATGTGTAGATTTCAAGTTAGTAAAAATTATAATAAAAAAATTATAGGAATGAAGACTATTTACATTAAAATAATTTATTAAATTAAAAATCGATTTCCCCTCAACTCTCACATCAATTTTAGAAAGCCAAATTATTTGTTTTATGTTTAGGAGATAAGGTGCATGGGTGTACGGAACATAGAAAAGGACAATAATAGGTATATATTATTGTCATATTTTCAGTTAAATTTTAATTTTTTATATTTAATTAATATTAAAATATTTTTTTTATAGATTTCATAATGTTAATATTACGTGGTGTTCGTAACTTCTTAATATTATATCATACACATGAATACTTTCTTAAAATTATGTCAAATATATATATATATATTTATGCATCATATTAATTATATAATTTTTTTTATTATAAATAGTTGAATATTTATCCTTATGGGGAGTTTTAGTCGTTTAGTTCGTATTTTTGTACTTTACTGGTATAAGACAATTTTATGTTTGTCGACATGAATTGCTACCCATTAATTAAAATAATAATTATTATTATTATTATTATAATTATGTCATTGGCCTTTAATAAATACCCGGTCCCACCATATCAACCTATCGTTACGCCACGCCAGAAGTGACAGTTCATCGATTTACGTTCAAAAAATGGACACCACACAAATTTTGCAATGTGATTTTTTAAAGATGTTTGAAGCTACTGTCGTGAACGCTGATGATGAGACATCCTTTTTTATATAACGCCAAAGCAATCTTCCATGTTAGTGCTAAATCATTCAATGTATGATTCCATTGTCCAATTTCTGTCTATTTTGCGTCGGTAAATAAATATTTTATCTATTTATTTAATTGTTAATTTTGTATAAATATCTATTAAATTATTATAAATAATTTTTAAATGTATGCATTATTACTCTTACAACAACCAAACCCATTCATTTTACGAATTAAAGTAAAATATAAAACAAAAAGGAGGGGGACCAAAGCTGGCTATGTGACGAACGGTCACACATTGAATCTCGAATTCACAATGTTGGGGTGGCCCCTCAAGGCGGTGACCCTCGCTACGGCCTTTGTCTGACAAGAACGGATGAAATCGTCTTAACAAAGAAAGAAGAGATACAGAAATTAGATTTGGTACTTTCTTAATTTTGTTATTTTTGTAATTTTAAATTAAAATATTATTAAATATCGAGTGTAATTAATAATATTTATATAAAATATAATTTAAATATTTAAATTATTAAATATAGTGTAATCTAATTCAGACCAAATTTATTATTTTCAATCATTTTCAATTTAATTCCACGTGAAAATATATGTACAACCGCTATTCAGCTAAGGACGGAACGGAGCTTTCATTTCCATCCCATGCATCAAAATACTGATACAATTGATTATTAATTACCCTAAACAATATTAGCGGTGTTAATAACAACACTTAATTTTTTTTATCACTTAATAACTAATTAAAATCAATATTATAAGCAAATCATTCAATTATCATATTGTAAAATTATATAATTATTAATTTATTATCTATATTTATTATTAATTATTTATAGTTACCCAAAATCAGATCAGTTTTATTTTTCTTTTTCAATCAAATTAAAATGAATTATGAATACCAACCACCAAGCGTGCCGATGATTAATATAGACCACATTTCTGTTAAAAAAAAAAAAAGGAATCAATGGATTGAGAGAGAGGCCGATGTTGGTGTCACTTTGCTAGCCAGAAAGTGCTGAGTCATTTCTCGCCAGGACCAGGAGCTGGCACAGGACAACTGACAATGACCAAAGAAAAGTCCACTGGAATCGTCTAGTTCGTACTAAATCATGTTAATTTTTTTCTATAAATAATGGTGGCGAATGGCGATGGAATGGACCCCCAGTTGGCAGCGACGATTTATCAAGAAATATTTTTCCTTGCTACAGAAATTTTGCAATGGCGGACGCAAGGTGAATAAAAGTTGATGTGCTTGTTTCCAATGCTTTTTCTTTTGACATTCGTGTCAATAATGCAGAGAACCTGCTTGATATTATATGCCGAGCCAGCTATACCGTTCCTATTTCTGTCTACTGCGTACCGGTTAATCAAAATCCAAAAAGATATTTTTCTTTGTTTTTGAAGTATAAGTATTTGATTTGTAGTTTTCTTTCTCGATAAATTAATCACTCTCCAGTCCAGTCTCGTTCTCCGTAATTATTAATTTTTGTATTGTTATTAAGTAATCACCATTAATATTTTGTCAATGCTACATGCATGTGGGTTGGCCGCCATAGCTGTCGTTATTAATGAGATTGATACATATCTATCGGTAATACGCATGTGCGGTTATTTTTATTTTTAATTTCTTTAAAAAATTAATTTTAACACATAACACGACGTCGTTTACTCAACGAACGCCAGGATGCATGAAATCTCTAGCAAATAATTTATGCCATCTATGTAACTAAAGCACGTGATATCTCTGAAACCGTGTCAGAAGCTGAGCTGGCTTCTCTTTATGTGTGTTCAGTGCTTACTAGTAATAATTACATAATTACTTTCTGTACGTAGTGCAACTGCGTATGGCATCCCATTGCATACGACAAAGTGAACAGATTGTTGTATATGATTATTTTTTGAACCAGATTTTATTATATAGACATTGCCCTTCCGTGTCCATCTTTTCTTTTTTATTTTGTAAGTATTAGATTTCGTAGACAAGTTCATTTTCTTCTGCTGAGTTTTCTCAACTATGGCGGAAGAGAAGTTCAACGTGCCACTGTTGAAGAGGAAATATTATGAGAATTGCCCAGGCTGTAAGGTTGAGCAGCTTAAAGAGTTGCAACGAGGTTTACCCGTTCGAAAACTTGTTTCTATATGGTTTATTCTTCTGTGCACGGGTAAGTTCTTTCATGGCAAACCAGGTTAGCTTTAAGAGTGCTTTTATTTTCACTTTATCTTGAAACTTATCAAGTCTTGAGCTGGGTGGTGAAATTTAAGAATGGAGATGCCTGCAAATGAATTTAGTCTATATAAAAAATTTCAAGCCCGGAGCTTCAAAGATAACTAAACAGACTTTTGAATTGTCTAATGGAAATGGAAAAGTTATTTCATGCTTTGTAAATACGGAAATGGGCAAATTTCATCATTACATTTTTCTTGGAGTGTGGTGCTGTTGGCATTACTTTACATTTCTACATCAATTTGACAATTTCCACCCATCAGGTTCTTAGAAAACCTAAAGAGAATTAGTGGGCATAGCTCCCATGGGTTTGGCAATTGGCATAACAAAAGTTGAATATAAAGGCTGTTTTAGTTAGAAACACAGGAGTTATGTCAAGTTTTAATTTTTAAGCTACAATCATAATTTTTTTTTAGCTCAATGAGTGGTGGTTGCAGTGAATATGGTACTGTAAACAATTTCTATTGTTGTTTTAAGGCAAAACCTCCTTTGGCTTATGATTCCAACTTAATCTTTCAAGAACTCAAGACCCTCTTGCATCAATTTGTTGGTTTCTTTCATCATTTGCTACAGTAGCTTTGTAACATTTCTTAATTATGTGACAAATGTGTATATTATCCCTTATATCCTGCGTGTCAATTTTTCAGCACTGCCGATATCCGCTCTCTTTCCCTTCATTTATTTTATGGTGAGTACAATTGTTACCTTCTGTGCCCTATATAGAATAAATTATTTAGTTTATGCAAACTATTAACTCATGGTTTTTCAACTAACCTTTGTATTTCGCATTGAGTTTTTCATTATCCTATTTAATACAATTTGGCACTGGTTTTTTTCATACGGGGGAAATAATTTTTATTTACTATGAATATTTGAGAGGGAATGGACTCTGTTCAAAAACTAACAACATCAATTCACACCGATTTTGCATGAAAAGTTTCCATCCCAACTGATCATAAGTGAATGTAATAACTGATCATATAAGGTATTTGGTCTGTGGATAATCTTCCTGCCATCCATTTGTGTGGTTGACTTAGACCCCAATAGAAAATTAATGTAAAAAACCTGGAGTATTGTGAGCTTACTTAATTGCTGAAACTCGTTGTCAGCTTTCTTAATAAATTTTTCTTCAAACTCTGAAAGTGGTTAAAAATGTTGAAAAATACTAGTATCTGCCTTGTGATAGTGTTTCATTAATCTTGTTCTGTTATAAATCATGTCATTCAATTTATTAAGATTTTTATCTTATCGTTGAGGCATGGGATAAACTTTTCTATAGATATGATCATAGACTTTTTTAAGTTAAGTGACTACTTTGACAATATAAAATCATTCATTACTTTTTTACAGCAGTCCTTTTGTTTAATATTTAATTTCAGATTAGGGATTTTAATATAGCAAAAAGAGAGGAGGACATTGGCTCCTATGCTGGTTATGTGGGTGAGCTTCTTTTATGTTCTTTGTCTTTAATAATGGTGTATTTTTATTTGTAGCTTAATTGTCACATTTCCAGATCAAGAAGTTATTCTTACAAACCTCTTAATACCATGAAGGGGCTTCGTTCATGATTGGCAGAGCATTGACATCTGTTTTTTGGGGAATAGTGGCTGACCGCTATGGTCGAAAACCTGTTATAATAATAGGGACTACTGCAGTGTAAGTGACTACTATTTGCATATCAAATTTGAGATTGATAGTTTGGCAATTAATCTGGATTATTTATTTCAGACATTTTATATCTATTATTTTTAGCAACTATTTGTCTTAAAATGGCCACAGGGTTATTTTCAACACTCTCTTTGGGCTTAGTGTGAATTTTTGGATGGCCTTAGTCACCAGGTTTCTCCTTGGGAGTTTGAATGGCTTGCTTGCACCAATGAAGGTACTGAAATTTTGTACCGTATGCTATTCCTTGTTCACGATTCTGACTTCCTGTAAATATCTGTGCTTAACTTCTTTCATGACCAGGCATATGCATGTGAAGTATTCCGCGAAGAACACCATGCTTTAGGAATGTCAACGGTGAGCTAATTGGCCAAGTTATATTTGGGTTCTCAAAAGAAAAAAAAAAAGGTTTACCGCAGCATCTGAATTTAGAAATGTAATTTATTACAGGTTAGCACAGCATGGGGTATAGGATTGGTCATTGGCCCAGCTCTGGGTGGTTTCCTGGCGCAGGTGCTTCTTCTTTTTTTAGTTTTTATTTTTATTTTTTAATTTTTGGGTCATTAAGTGCCATTCTAACTTTGTGGATGATTTTGGAATCCAGCCAGCAGAGAAGTATCCACATATATTTTCCAAAGAATCTTTGTTTGGAAAGTAAGTTAATTTTTACTGATTTTTTTTATTTTCACTTTTAAACTTTTTCTGTAAGAATGGTATCCTTAAAAATTGATTTATGCAGATTTCCTTATTTCTTGCCCTGCCTTGTTATATCACTTTTTGCATTGGTGGTGACTATTGCTTCCTTCCACCTTCCGGTATGTTAGTTCTGCTATTTATGCCTTGTAGAAAAATATTATGCATTTATGTTTAATATTAATTATCGTGTTATTTCAAATTATTGATTTGGACCATTAGTTATATTAAGTCGGATGAATGTTGAGTAACTCAACTCTTTCATAATGCACCAACATCATCTGAATGATCATTTAAAATTGCAAATTGTGATATCTTTCATAATTGCTATCTGTTGCATTAAGTTCCTAAAATATATCTGGATATTGCAGGAGACACTGCACATGCACAGTGAAGAAGATGCATCATATGAGACATCATATGATGCTTTGGAATCTGCTGGTTCTAATGCAGAGGTTAAACAACATGAAGAAAGAGAGGGAACTGCTAAGAAAAGCCTCCTAAAGAATTGGCCCTTAATGTCTTCTATCATTGTTTATTGTGTTTTCTCACTTTATGAAATGGCTTACACAGAGGTATATTTCTACCTGATTTCATATATGTATGGCTTATGTTATTTACCAAGTTAGATCTCATTTAAAAATATACTTTTTTGCCCTATAAAAATTGTTCTTTAGGATTGAAACATATGGTTATGCTCCTTAAGTGGCAACCTAAACTACAGGACTCAGAATCTCCCTCTTCCTTGGAGGGTCTTTTAGATTCAGTAATGTTATATAATTGTTGCAAGAGAGCTAGCTACCATAAGAGATGAAAGCGGTGATGTAAACCATCGAAAAAAATTCTCCTTTCTTTGTGACAAAAAAAAGACGGAAAATCTTATTTTCAAGGGAAAAAAAAAAGGCATATAGTAGCTCTCTTCGGCGATCAGATCATATTATTGAAAAAGAATATACCCAGCCAACAATAAAAATTTGTTGGAAACAAATGAAATCACTAGATTTATGCTTTACGTTAAGGATGGGCGCTCCTATTGTTCTTTTTGCTTTAATACATTGTTGGAAAGAAATGAAATCACTAAAATTATGCTTTATGTTAAGGATGGGTGCTCCTAAGATTTTTTTTGCTTTAATACATGTGTTCAATAAAATATCAACTCTATGTTTTGAACTGTTTGTTCATTCTCCATTCTCCATTATTTTTCATTGCATAGCTTGTGCAACCGCCACTAGCACAAGCAAGCATGTCATAATCATTGCATCAACCCCAACCACTACCATTATTGTACTTTTTGCTACAATGCTTCACTAATGGTCACTGGCATCGTTACCTAACAATAGTTCTCTGTTATATTGTCCAATGCTTTATTATAATTTGAAATACTTTATTTTGTCATGTATTGAGGGTATACCAAATTTGGACACCAAATGCTATTGTCATAATCAATTAAAAGTTTTATTGAACCATTCATGCTAAGCTAAGCTTTCATTATATTTTCAAACTTGTACCTTAAACAAAGGGGTTGTTTTTATCTTCATATACAAAGAAACTTTATTGCTTTCCCTGTTTGTCCTCGTATTTCTATCTAATTTTATTTTCATGGACAATAATATTGACTAACTTGTTGCAACTGTTTTTTCTATAGATATTTTCACTGTGGGCTGTCAGCCCTAGGAAGTATGGGGGTCTGAGTTTTTCAACTGAAGATGTTGGTAAAGTTCTTTTCATCTCAGGTACCAAGTGAATACTTGCATTACCCTTTTATATATGGATAATCTTGTTTAATTTTTCTTTGTTTTTGCAACATTTTTATTCATCTTTACTGCCTACAAAGCATTCGAAGCACATTTGTTTACCAATTAAAATAGGCCATGTTTATACTCCTACATTTTTAGATTTGTTCTGGTGAAAAGAAGTCTCCAAGTGTCATACAAAACTCCCCAGGAGATCAGCTATATTTTTTCTTTCTGAAATGATATATATTAATAGTTAAGGAAGAAAGAAATTATGAGATTGGATAAGGTTTTCACAAAGGAAGAGAAAAAAAAATTCTTCCATGTATTAGTTAAATTACAAGTAATGGGTTGGTTATACAAAATATATTCTTTACCTAATTTTGAGCCATTTCCTATCAACTTGAACTTTTTGGGATTTGTGGTTACTCATCGGAGTTGATGCTTTCCTATATCTATAGCATGAGATGCTACAATAACTTTTAGTTAGAATGAAACTTATCAAGCACTGTTGTCTATGAAAATCTTCTTTTTTTAATTTGCTTTATTTTCAAGCTCATGTATTAATCCACTGTCCACAATCATGCTTGACAATTGTTCACTTATTGAACTTCTAGGTTTCGGCCTTCTTGTTTGTCAACTTTCTTTATTCCCAGCTGTGGAGAGGATTCTTGGGCCAATAATGTTAGCACGCATTGCAGGGGTAACAACGAACTTAATGTGGCATTACTTTTAACATATTTTCTTATGAAATATTTTTGTCTTTGTTTTTTGTTACATAATAATTTCTCATGTATGTTCAGCTTCTTTGCATACCTGTTTTGGCAAGTCACCCTTACATCGCAACATTTTCGGGGGTCAGCCTTGACTTGTTGATAAATTGTGCTTCTGTGTTGATGAACGTTTTATCTGTAAGTGGATATACAACTTGCTAATCTAATCTAATTTAAACCTATCTTTCGATTACATTGCAAGATATTTCTGGTTACTGAATTGTGAATTTTTCAAAGTTGGTCAATTATATATTTTGAAACTTTTTGCCTTGATATCTTATTTATCAGGAAGGACTGTAGTAACTATTATTTATTATCATATTATAATCTGCAGGTGTCTGTCACAACTGGATTATTCATTCTTCAAAACAAAGCAGTGGTAAAATTCTTCTGTTGGTTTATGTTCTTGCATAGTATATGAATATGACAATATGATGATATAACCGAGTATGGCACAACAGGAGCAACATCAAAGAGGAGCTGCTAATGGAATTTGTATGACTGCAATGTCTCTTTTTAAAGCTGCTGGTCCAGCTGGAGGAGGAGCTATGTAAGTCATTGGATTGTTTTTGTGAGAATAATTAGTCTTCCCACTTCACTTCAATGTCTTTGGAATAAAGCACATATGCCTAGTTGTAAATATATATATATATATATATACACGATTCTCTTGGTTGCTCTGCTAAACCCCATGATTGAAATCCCATAAACTTGGGTTGGTATTTGCAGATTTTCTTGGGCACAAAAGCATCAACATTTAGCCTTCTTCCCAGGTATGAATCTTAACTAATGAAATGAAATTTCTCATTGTAGGTTAATTTGTTTGTTAAACTATACAAGCTAATAATTCCTGAAATCCCAACGGCTAAGAGGTTTCAACGTGAATTGCAGGTGACCAGATGGTCTTCTTCGTTCTCAATGTTGTTGACGCCATTGGAGTGTTAATGACATTCAAACCTTTTCTAGTCCAATGATGCTGCCAAGACATATATATATATATATA
>JAXCLQ010000006.1:6360067-6377313 GCA_035584115.1 Cedrela odorata | reverse complement strand
ATTAATTAATTAATTAATTAATTGGATCTTTGTATCATTGTATGGATGCTCTAACGCCTGCATTGTCAGTAACAGCATGTGTATGTTGTTCATTCTGCACGTTGAACGTGATCTTAGTGAGAATACATCAACGACAATGTTATTATATTTAGATATTATAGATAAACAATTAGTTTAGAAAACAAATTGCTTAATTTCATAATAAATTATAAAAAAGAAAAGAAAAGAAATGTTAATTGTTTTGTTTTGCATGGTGTCTGTTTATTTATCACGGCAACAAAGCAAAAGCATCTCTGTCCTAAAGAGCTGGAATTATTGTCATTATCATGGTTATTTTCAGATTTACCATCCGGGAATTATACAACTGCAACTGTACAAGGTATGTAATGCTATAAAATGAACATATTTTTATAAATGCTTACTCTTTAAATAAGTGGAGGCTACCGTATTGGATTGTACCATACGTTTTTTTTATATTGATTCTCTTCCTTTTCAATAAGTAAGGATTGGATTCAACAGACGAAGACAGTTTCTTGAGCTGAATTTTTTCTATTATGGCAGAGAAGGGCAGAGAGCCACTGTTGAAGAGGAGATATTATGAGAATTGCTCGGGCTGTAAAGTTGAGCAGCTTAAAGAGTTGGAAATAGGTTTACCTATTCAAAAACTTTTTGCTATATGGATTGTTGTGCTTGCAACTGGTAAGTTCTCTCATGGCAAATCAGGGTCGCTTTAAGAGCAGTTTTCTATCAAGTTCAAATAGTTTGGTAGTGAAATTTAAGAATGGAGATTTGCGCAGATGATTTTGGTCTATTTATGTATAAGAATAGTATAAAAAAAAACACTTCAAATTTGGAGCTTAAAAGATAACTGAACAGATTTTTGAATTATCTTATAGAAATGGGAAAGTTATTTCATATTTTGTAAGTATGGAAGTGGATAAATTATTCAGTAATTAACTTGGAGCATGCTTCTGTTTTCATTATTTTGGTTTGTAATTGAAGACACTGAATCCTGTCCATAAAAGGACTGTAGTCACTGGTAGAATGGGTAATCTAATGAAATAACATGAATTTTACCAAGGCACTATTTATTTAATTTTTTTTAGTTAGAAACACGGGGAATATGATAGTGTAAGTTTTAATTTTTGAGCCAACATTATAAAGGTTATTGTTTATTATGTTGATTGAGTGTTGTGTATTGCATATAGTATTGTAAACAATTTCTATTGTTTTAAGACAGAACCTCTTTTTGTTTACAGTTTTAACTTCACCATTTCAAGAACTCAATGGCATCTTGCATCAATTTATTGGTTTACAGCACCATTAGTTTGATAGCTGTTAGACATGTGATTTTTTTTTGTGTATATTATCCTTTATTTTTTTCTTGTGTTAAATCTTTTCAGTACTGCCGATATCATCTCTCTTTCCCTTCCTTTATTTTATGGTGAGTGTAACTATTACTTTCCATGTAGTTCTATATAGATATAAGTTATCTATTTTATGCATACTATAATTTATGATACTGCAACTAAACTTTATAATTCATATTGAGTTTGTTGGTATCATATTCAAGCAGTAGTTCCCATACATGATTTACTTTCGACTTCGGTTAATTTGAAAATAATTTTCTTTTCCATTAAATATTTGAGAGGGAAAGGACGCAGTTTATATATGACAATATTAATTCACAGCAATTTTCGCATGAAAATTATTCCCTCTAATTGTTCATAATTGTATGTAAGAATACTGCTTTTGACCTAAGAATTCAATTGTAGCTCATGAGCATAAATATCATTCTCTTCCTTTCTATACTCGACACAGTCTTTGTATTTTGCGCTTTTTTTTTTGGGTAATCAATTACATCTCGTATGAATTTGAGAAGTGAGAAAATTAAATTTCTCAATTATGCTTGCTGATTTTCTGTTTAACTCCTTTACTGAGAAACATAAGAAACAAAACGTTAATCTGTCAATATATTATACCATTTGCTGCCTTTTTATGACAGTCCTGTGTCTTTTTTCAAATTTTCAGATTAGGGATTTTCATATTGCGAAAAGAGAGGAAGACATTGGCTCTTATGTTGGCTATTTAGGTGACCTTATTTTCTGTTCCTTGTCTTTTATCTTGGTGCATATATATGTTGAAATATGCTTAGTATCACGTTTCAGTTCCTCAAGAAGCTATCCTAACAAACCTCTTAATACCTTGAAGGGTCTTCATATATGCTTGGCAGAGCTTTGACATCTGTTTTTTGGGGAATAGTGGCTGACCGCTACGGTCGAAAACCTGTTATAATAATAGGGACCGCCACAGTGTTAGTGACTGCTATTTTCACATAAAACTTGAAATTGATCTTTTTCAGTTAGTTCTGGGTTTCTTTATTTCAGACATCTTATACCTATCCTTTTTCACAACTGTTTGTATTAAAATGGTCTCAGGGTTATTTTTAACACTCTCTTTGGGCTTAGCGTGAATTTATGGATGTCCATAGTTTCAAGGTTTCTTCTTGGGAGTTTGAATGGTTTGCTTGGACCGATAAAGGTATTGAAATTTCGTACTGAATGTGATTTCTTGTTTATAATTCTGATTTCTTGTAAATATCTATGCTTAACTTCTTTCATGATCAGGCATATGCATGTGAAATATTTCGTGAAGAACACCATGCTCTAGGACTGTCAACGGTGAGCTTATTGGCTATGTGTGATTCGAGTTCTTAAAAAATTTACTGCAGCATCAGAATTAAAACCTATAATCAATTTCAGGTTAGCGCAGCATGGGCCACAGGATTGATCATTGGCCCCGCACTGGGTGGTTTCTTGGCCCAGGTACTTCAATTTTTTGGCATTGTATGCAAACAAATACATTTTGCGGAGAATATGATTTTTTTATTTTTATTTTGTTTCAGACGCTAATTGCATACTCTTATTCAGATAGCAGGTTCCCTCTAGCTTTCAGACATGGTAAAAAATGTGTATATCATGAGTTTCTTTTGTTAGCATGAAGTATGGTATTCTAGGGATTGTGGTGCAAAAGTTTTTTTTTCTTACAGTACATACTAGGGAAAAATAGATATAATATTGAAATGTCTGAGAAATTCCATAAAAAGGCATAATTTATCATCTTGTAATGTTTTATACTAAAAATAGATATAATATTGAAAAGTCAGTTCAACAATTGTTTAGTCTAACAATAACTTCAACTTCTAGTAGTTTGGAATGATTACATTTACCAGAACCAAGAACTAGCATTCTTGGTTACATGAGTGACGTGGCGTAAATAGAAAATTAATAGAAGTTGTACAAAAAATTTCCCTCTAATTTCTTTTTTTTTTTTTTTTGTACAGAAGTAGTTGGAAAGATCCTTCAGGAAACAAAACCAATACTATGGGTGCAGTGGGATAGAAAATAGGAAATTGTACTCATGTAATTGGTTAACAATTTGATGGATTGGCTGTAGTCATAAGATGATATCCATCTTGGGTTGATAACTGGAATCTAACACTATTATTAACAACCTATATTATATATGCTATATAGAGGCACATGCATACTCACACAGAAACTAGTATTTATGTACGCTAGTATTTGTGTATCTATGTATATAAATAATAATACATGAGTGCTAGTATTGATGTATCTATGTACTTATGTAATAATACATGAGTATATTCTAGGGGTGTTTCTGGGATAGCGGACAGCTTGTTCACCTTCTGTAGATCTCTTTTTCTATGAGTACAGTCTTCTAAACTTTTTATTAAAAGAAAAATAAATAAATATATAAAATTATATAATAATACAGACTTAATAAATACCAATTTATTTATTTATTTCCTTCTCTGCTTGTTTAGTATTTTCCTAATCTTTCTGGATAATTTTGTAATCCAGCCAGTAGACAAATATCCAAATATATTTTCCAAAGAATCTCTGTTTGGAAGGTAAGCGAATGTTTACTGTTTAACCTTCTTCTTCTTTTATTTATTTTTAAGTCCTGTAAGATGTTTAAAGTATGATCCTATTCTGAAAAATGAATTTATGCAGATTTCCATACTTCTTGCCCTGCCTTTGTATATCACTTTTTGCTTTGGGAGTAACTATTGTCTCTTGCTGGTTTCCAGTATGTAATTTCTGCTATTTATGATTTCCAGACAGGTATTAGGTGTTTCCGTATAATATTGACCATTCAATCATTTTGGATTGTTAATTTGGGCCATTAGTTTTTATTAGTAGTATGCATTTTAAGTAGCTCTTAATAAAATGTCAAGATCATCTGAATGGGTACTGAAAATTGACTAACTGTGATATCTCTAAGCGATCATATATACTATTTGGGGTTTGTTTGACTTTTTATGAGGCTTTTACAAGGTGAAGCATGCATGGTCATGATTGAAAGGTCTTCAGCAGAAGTGGAAGTTATGACAGTTATTATCAAGACATTTAACTTAAATTTTATGTTTAACATCTTGACCATGATCTTCAGTTTTGCCACCTTTTCTCTCTCCACTTCAAAATTTTCCTATAATGGAAATTTCACAGAAAAAATATGTGGGCACTGATTGGTTTGAAACAAACAGTAGAAAATAATGTACAACAGAAGTGTACTTTTCACTGACCCCAAACAAAAGTACAATTAACAGACAACCTGAATATTGATATTAGGAATGTTGAAGGTTGTATGTCTTTCCAATCAAAGTATTGTGAATTTACGTACTTTTATTATTTGTATATGAGGAGATACTGTTAATTATTCATATTAGCATAATTCAATCTGCATTATACCTTTAATTAGATTGTCATACCAAGTAATATGGTTTGGCGAGGCTTACATGGTTTGGCATAGTTCAGTCTTCATTTTACCTTTAATTAGATTGTCATGCCAAGTAATATGGTTTGTGAGGCTTACATGGTTTTACCTTTATAAAAATGAAGTTTCTGTCTTTGTGCAACTATTTTTCAGAATGTACTTAATGACCCCTACCATGCAGTGTGATATGGTCGATTTTGATCTCTGCCTGAGGATCTTGTTTTTGAAATTACTCAAAAGGTCTTGTATTTGTTGGAGAAGGGATTTCTACATGTATACCCTAGTGCCTTTCTCCAACCAACCAATGTTGAGATTTTAATACCTTAGCCTCACCTAACTCATCTTCACTTTTCTCTCTGTTGCGTTACTTATGAGTATAATTGTAATACTTTTGGAGTTTTGGCTTTAGCCTCTCTTTATTTTCTCAGAAAAATTTCCTCCCTATTTAAAGTCTTCTTATTGTACAGTGTTCTTTATTATAATGGCTGATTGCCCCTCTATTACTTTATACTAATTGTCAATTATTTTCATTCGTGTTATTTTGGTGTCCTAGCATACATGAAGATAGCTGCCCTGAAAATGCTGTTTTCTCTAATTTGTGCTCAAATTTTCTGATGTTTGATTTGTATGAAGATTCATGACTAACCGCTAAAGATATAGAGGGCATAAAAAGAACCATAAGAGTCTAAGTCATCTTTGTTTTTTTGCTGAGTACACAGACATGCATGGATGTACATATTGCATATGCTTGTCTTATAATGACTAAATGGACTCAATCACTTGCCATTTGTTGTAATAGGGTATCCTAAAATATATCTTCTTGTTGCAGGAGACATTGCATGCACACAATGAAGACGGTGTATCATGTGATGTCTCATATGATGCTTTGGAATCTGCATCTGTGTCCAATGCAGATTTTAAACAACATGAAGGAAGAGAGGCAACGGCTAAGAAAAGCCTCTTAAAGAATTGGCTCTTTATGTATTCTATTATTGTTTACTGTGTTTTCTCGTTTCATGATATCGCATACTCAGAGGTATATTTCTACTTAATTTAGATTGTTTATATATGTTTGGCTTATGTTATTTATTTTCTCATTTATAAGTATGTCTTCTGTTTTCCTCTGAAATATTGGTCCTTGGAATTCAATTGTCTAGTTCTGTCCCTTTAATGATGATGTGCTCTGTCTTCATTAATTTTAGATAATAGTAGATAAATAAGCTACTACTCCTACTTGTGATGTACTGCTATGCGCATACATCTTGGAGCCCCTAAGTCAAACAGAAGGAGGGAAACCTAGAACTACTGGACTCAGAATCTTCCTCTTTCTTTCTGAGACAAGGGCTCCTTTAATTTCAATAAATAGTTGGAAACAAATGGAATCACTAAAATTATGGTTGTTGTTAGTTGAGTGGGGTTCTCCTGGACGGATTCTTTTGGCATTAATACATGCATATTCCATGAAATATCAACATTGTGTTTTGAACTGTTCATTAGCACTCTGCAACTCTATTAACTTTCATTGTACTGCTTGTGCTCCACCACTAGAAGAAACAGCAATCCTGTCATCACTAAATCCAGTCCAACCACTACTATTGTACTAAAATTGAAGCAGTCTGTTGCAGCCATTTTCACTATTCCATCATATTGCCAAATCCATTGTTAAAAAATTTGCTTCATAATGAAATTTCTCATTCAGATATGAAGAATACTGATAATTCAATTAGATTATGTAGTTAATTCATGAATTAACATGAATTTATAATTGGTAAACTACATGCTATTGTCATAATATTTTCAAAATTTGATGAATTATGATCATTCATGTTATATTTTCTAATGTCTACCTTAAACAGAGGGATAATTATTGTCGTCAGGGTTGTTTTGGGCTTCATACATGGAGAAGCTATATAGCTATAGCTATTGGTCTCCGTTTCTTTGCTTGTGTGTTTCTATATATATATATATATATATATATTTACTTGTAATCAAATTGGCTAAATGTTGCAATTGTTCTTTCTTTTATAGATATTTTCACTTTGGGCTGTCAGCCCTAGGAAGTACGATGGTCTAAGTTTTTCGACTGAAAAGGTCGGGGTAGTCCTTACCATCTCAGGTATAAAGTGGATACTTATATTCTCCTTTTTATATTTTAACCATCTAGTACACTTTGCTTCTTTGTTCTTTTAACATTTTTATCCAACTTTGCTACCTACAAAACTTTCAAAGCGCATTTGTTTATCAATTATAATGAATCGTGTTTACACTCGTGCATTTTGAAACAGACATTTTTGTTGTTATGTTTTGATTTTCATTTCGTGCATCACTCCACAAATATGCTCGAAAATTGTCTGCTTATTCAACTTCCAGGTTTCAGCCTCCTTGTCTTTCAAATTTCTCTATACCCATACGTGGAGAGGACTTTTGGACCAATAACGGTAGCACGCATAGCAGGGATACATTTTGAGAACCATGTGGCATTTAGTTTACTTTTAACATATATTTTTTTTTCCTCAAATATGTTTCTTTGTTTTTTTGGTTAATTACCTATGTACAGGTTTTGTCTATACCTCTTTTGACAAGTTACACTTATATGGCAATGCTATCCGACTTCAGCCTTACCTTACTTCTAAACTGTGCTTCTGTGGCGAAGAATGTCTTATCTGTAAGTGGATATACTACATGATGATCATCCACACTTAGTTAATGATTATATTCTGAGGCATTTCTAATTATTGGGACACTACCAAATGTTTTAAAACTATTTGCTGTTGTTTGTATGATGAGTGTAGCTTAACAGTATGTTAAAGCTTTTGAATACAGCTACATGTCAATTTGCTTAAACTGGTCCAGTTGGGAGCTTCATTTTAAAGGGGTGGGGTATGGGGATTGGGAGCACTTTATTCATACTAATTCCCTCATTTCATACAATAAGAATAAATCTGTATGAAAAGATAAAACTTATATACAATATGTATTTATGCACAAGTATGTTCCCTGGATCATAAGAACTTTCCAATTGCTGTTATTTTTATGGAAATGACTAAAATTGCATTGTTTCTGCTGATTCTCTATTGTATCTGTGCATGTGGAAATACTTCTTTAACATAATGATCTCACTTGAACTTGACCTTGGGATCAATTTGTCTGGAATGAGAAGTCAGAGTGATTTTGTCTTTCGATAAGGCTCTTAAATTCTTCAGATTCCTTATTTTCGTAGTTATTGCCTTCATATCTTATTTATCAGGATATAGTAACTATTTTTTTTCTTTGACTAGGTGTCTATTGTGACTGGATTATTCCTTGTGCAAAACAGAACAGTAGTAAATTTTCTTTTCTTGGTTTATTCAGTATAGTCCCATGCTTTCTGTTATTTCGTTTTTGGTTTGTCAAATTATGGTTCTTCCTCTATAGATACATGTCAAGTTGATTTGACCGAGTATGGCACATCAGGATCAGGATCAGAGAGGAGCTGCTAATGGAATTGCTATGACTGCGATGTCACTTGCCAAAGCTGCTGGTCCAGCTGTCGGAGGTCCTATGTAAGTATCCTGTTTACTTGATTGGATTGTTTTGCTCGTAGGTGCTAAGTTGCATTTAATTTCCTAGGTTCGGTCGTTGCATGCCTGAATCTGTATAGATCCTTAATACTGCAAAACTAAACAGTTTTCTTATTTCAGATTTACTGTTCAATATATGGTCATCTCTTAGATATCATTTCTCATCAATACAGTCACACAGCAGAACATGAAAATAAGTAGTCTTCCCACTTCAATTCAATGCCTGCTTGTCAAATGATATATAATATGCCTAGTTCTAGATAATTTCTTCTTTTTGGTTGCTCCATTAAACTTTAAACCAAAGTATATAAAACTTGTGTTGAGAACTTTTTTTCATTTTCTTAAAAAATGTAATACATGATTAAATCGTTCATTTGTTTCGTAATTTCATATTTTGGGTCTCTGCAGATTTTCTTGGACACAAATAACGTCAAGATGCTGTCTTCCTCCCAGGTATGATATAATGAATTTCTCACTGCAGGTTCCCTGTTGGCTAAACTATAACAAAAGATAACTAGTTTGTGGTTGCATATTCGTTTTTAGAATTGTCACCATCACTTGGTACTTTTAAGATTTAAAATGACAAGGTCTTTCCATTTTTCATATATATTGAAATTATTGTTAACTTCTAATTTATTTTTTAGATTTATTGTTAGGTTTATTTTGTTTTATCCATTGTAAAGCGATAACCGAAATTTCTATTAATTATTTGTGGCACAAGCCAGATATTTAAACAAATGATAACATGTTCATCCTTTCTTTAGTAAAGAAAAGATTTCTCTACAACAATAGTTCTTTTGCTTCTTGACTCTCATTGACTTCTTCGACAATTGGCATTGATATCTCCATCTTCATCTACAAAGAAATTTCCCAAAAACAAAAATTCTATATTGTTTCAGATTATTGTTTTTCATTTCTCCTTATATATAATCTTTTAGTCTGCAATAAAATGCTATGAACCAATCTTTTAAATTTTTGTATTTACTATAATTGTTAATTGATTTTTCATATAATATTGCTCAAAATTATCCCTCTCAAACAAAAGTTGTGTTATCTGGTTTATTGTTGAGACATGGATGCCTAGTGTGTTTCTCTCCTGTTGTCCTTCCAGTTGTTTCTTTTCTATCTCTATTCTCCCTACAACCTAGAAGCTCAAGTTGTTGTTGAGAGATACTGCCCACAGTTGCTATTCACAGTCGTGGTTGACGGAAATCTTAGTATGGGCAGGTCTATTAGCATTAAGCTTCATTTGTTCTATGAATCATGTCAAGTACAAGTACATTTGTTTTGTTAATTTTCTTCTTATTTAATACATACTCTTTTTTTTTCAAATGAAAGAAAATGTAGAGTGTAATTATCTAAAATTAAGCTAATATTTCATGAAATCCAAGTGCTTATTGCTTAAATTTAAGTGCAGGTAACCAGATGGTGTTTTTCAATCTAAATGTGATTGAGGCAATTGGAGTGATATTGACATTCAAACCCTTTCCACCTCAACGCGCCATGAATCGAGAAATTAGATGAACCTACTGAATGAATTTCAAGCAAAAGCTTGATTCTGTATTGGGGGTTCACATCATTTTATGTAATTATTTTCAATGGGTAAATAATTTGAGGAATCAAGCTTTGCTAATTGTTGTAGCATGATTCTATCCTTCATTTTTCTTCACTGCATCAAATCTACATTTTTAAGTAATGCCTCCAATGAACCAACCCAGAATCCTATACTTGTAGTTTGTAACCACTGTTTTTATTTTTCATGATGAGAAAGATAGATTTATTAGTTTCATCCATGTATAAAACTAAA
The DNA here is from genome assembly GCA_035584115.1 of Cedrela odorata. Lineage (NCBI taxonomy): Eukaryota > Viridiplantae > Streptophyta > Magnoliopsida > Sapindales > Meliaceae > Cedrela > Cedrela odorata. Next base: position 6,367,146 of record JAXCLQ010000006.1, on the reverse strand, counting down.
CTAATATTATGCTGTAATTAGCATAAACCATCAGAAATCATAATAACCTTTTAAAACAGAATCCACATCTGGTGTTAGAATAGCACACTTGTTGACCTCTCCGAGAACACAAAAATTCTTCTCCGCAGTAGTAATAGTTCCAACATCCTGGGGAAACATACAATCCATATCTGAGGTAGGTAACCTGCACCATTATTTTTTCATGTGATTGGATAAATCATAAGTTCAGATTAGGCAAATATTAGAGTTTTACTTTTGCTTTTAATGTATTACTTATTATTTCCATATTCTTGCAGCAAAATGTATTTCCATTTGCATTCCTTAAGTCTCTCCTTCGGAAGTTTATATACTCACATCGTAAAGGATATCGCTAAGCTTTAGCTTGACAGCACCACTCCTGTATACTAGCAATTTACCCATGAATCCTCCCGGTAACTCATTCAAACTGCTCGTCTTCTCCTTAGCATGTGCTACTCGAGCTTTCAGTTACTTCTTGTGGGGCTTTCAGTGCTGTCATTGCTGACCGCTTCTTCGTAGGCGTTGTTGGCGGTAACAGAAGAAAAAACATGCTTGGTTCCAGATTCTCCTCCTGCCAGCCAGCCAGCCAGCCAACTAACCATCATATGTATTACAAAGAAACTAGGCGTGCAATTGTACTATGTGAACTTGTTAGGGTTTACCAACCATTAGACCAAGCTCAATAAGAAGTTCTACAAGTCATAAAAAACAAGTTCAAGGCAGTTGTTTACAGTTTAATGCAAGTGTCATCATGGTATTCTGTGAAACCTCACTCTGGAACAATAAACGACTCAAACCAAACATCTGTAAGACATAACTTAGAATATGAATCAATATCCTATTATTCTTGAGTAAGCTATTTTCCTCAGAGCAAATCTGGACTTCCTGAATACGGTCTCCTTAGAGGAAGAGTTACAGAATAATAACTGTAATAATCCTGCAGTATTGAAATAGAATCAAAATCAGTACCCACATACAAATTGAGAAAGACAAGCTAGGAAATCCAACCAATTTGAGAATAATTAAAAATCAGTAATCCAACAAAGTTGCATTTCGCATTGGTTTTGAAACCTAGTCATGGTTTTACATACCCATGGTTCCTGGTAATCTTTCTCCTGCCTCAGGCCTGAGCCACTCGCACCACCTTGACCTCTGTTACTACTACCCCAACCTTTGGGAATACCATATGATTTTATACAAGTTGATGCACCTCCATGACCAAATGCAATTTGTGTTGGTGCATGCAATTGCATGTTATAAGTGTGGTTCTAGTTGCATGATACAAATTCGTATTAATATATCTAAAAGAATATTTTGAAGTGATTAAGCCTATTAATTACTACAAATTTTTTTAATCTAATATTATTTTTAAAAATAATTTCAATTAAATAATTTTATTTTTATTTTTATTATTTTCATACGTTACTTTATTTTTACTTGTTTTCGCATCTTTAAAAATTTAAAAACAGTTCTCTCTTTTTATTCGTAAATTTACCAATTAAAAGGTTAGAAGCAAATTAATATTCTAATAATGGCGCGGGGTCAAACCGTAAAAGGGTAAAAACGTAAATTAATCTCTTTAATTCGGTTCTATAGGTGGAATTAAAATATTGATAAAACTTCCAAGACATTCAGTATAAGTAGACGATTACGACAACACGACGACGTTTGCGTAATTTCAGTGATTTAGGGCTTCTATTCCCAGGTATGCATTTCTCAGTCTCACTTTCCACTGCAGATCATTTGCCGAGATTGAATCGTTTTGAATCATCATTTCCTCTTAAGCATTCTGATAATTAATTCTTAACTCAAACTGATGAACTTTCTGGATGCACTTTATTGATCACCTACTGTGAATTAACCTAAAAGTGAACTTCAAACAAAGAAAAAAAAAAAACGTATTTTTTCTTCATTGATACAAGCCTGTTGCCTTCTGGACTGCAATAATAGATTTTGAGTTTTGATCAATCACCCTCATATTTCGTAACATAATCGCCAACTCTCAAAAACCCTTCAAAACACTAATTCTTGATTCCACAATTTCCACTAATCTCATAATTTAAACTAATCAACTCTTAATTAACCTTCTTTCTTTTTCAATTTTTAATTTTATTTTTCCAATTTTTCATTTTCATGCAGGCTGAAGAGGTTCACTTCACTCAAATGTGAAAAAAATTAAAGAAATCAGATATATTTCTGCTTATATTATTCTATCACTGGTATTTTTGATAAACTTGATTTCCTTTTCCTTGGTTTTTTCTTCATGTTATTGTTGTCAATATTTATTTATTAAATTGTTAATAATGTTGATTAGGAGGAGATCAAGATGACACAACCGTCAGTAATACTTGCAACGGCTAGCTATGATCATACAATCAAATTTTGGGAGGCAAAAAGCGTTCGATGCTACCGTACTATTCAATATCCAGATTCGGTTTGTCCATCAATTCTATAATTCTCTAGTCCTTTTAGTATATTTTTCACTATTTTATGTCATTTTGGTTTGTTAATCTTTGTTAAGATTCACTAACTCGTAGAGAGGTTAGAACTAGCCACATTGTTTACTTTAAATTATTGATATAATGTTTATGGATGAAATATTTAGATATTGGTTGTGTATCATGCTAATGCTCTCTATACAGACGCGATAATGTTTGCAGCTTGTGTAGTACAAGTTTTTTACTCTCTCTCTCTGTTTTAGTGGGTTTACGTGGGATTTGATTTCTAATATAATGTGTACAGCAAGTTAATCGGCTAGAGATAACTCCAAATAAACACTATCTGGCTGCGGCGGGTAATCCACACATTCGGTTATTTGATGTTAACTCAACAAGCCCGCAACCTGTGCGTATTCGTTTTCAATCTTTTGATATATTTTTGTTTTAAAAAATGTGTATGCCATTTTTTCTTTATTTCATTCGCTAATGTGAACTTTTTTATAATTGAAATCAGGTAATGAGCTATGATCAGCATACTAACAATGTTATGGCAGTGGGGTTTCAGTGTGATGGAAACTGGATGTATTCTGGTTCTGAAGATGGTACAGTAAAGATTTGGGATTTAAGGTAAACTTATAAACCCTAACTAGAAATTAGATGATAGGTCTGTTGTTAGTTTAATCACTAATTTCCATGCCCATGTTTTCTAAAGTTTTTTTTAAGTCAAATGCAGGGCTCCAGTTTGTCAAATGGAATATGAAAGTCGTGCTGCTGTTAACACTGTTGTGTTGCACCCAAATCAGGTAAAATCTTTTATTTCCCTGGAAATGTAAATTCTTAAAGTAGGAACTGAATTGGCTCTTTTTAGTTTACATTTTGTTTTTTCCTTTTCTATTTGTTTTGGCTTGCCTCCAATCTAATGGGATTCAGAGATTCTCTGGAAATTTGGTTTCATGGTTGGATTTATCAACCTCTCCTGTATAGTTGACATACTGAATTGCTTGCTCTCGGTATTGGTGGTTTTGTGGGACTTTGGAAATCAGCTTCTGACATTTTGAAATTGGGTTTTGAAAACTTAAGAAAATGCGTGGATAAGATATTTGTGGGATGAGCTGTTTTCTGCATTTATCTACTTTGACAGATTGTTCAGATGTGAATGTAAATTAGCTGGCACATATTTGCAGATTCATGAATAGCTGCTCCTTATCTGAAGGGCTGCATATAAAAGCAATAAATGCCCTTATTTGATGTTTGGGATCTAGAATTTGTTTTGTTAGCTAGATATATATTTACTAACAAGTTCTTGATTTCAAGTTGATGATAGTCTATGTCTTGTTGCAAAACTGGGTTCATTGAGATGTATGAAATTCCTTTCCTTTTTTCCATCCTAATCAAATTTTTGATAATTTTTTTTTTGTTATGTAGTAAAATAAGGTTTATTGATATTTATTAATTGCTTTCTCTTTGTAATTTTCACAGTGCTTTTGCTTGCTGGTTTAACGTCTTGTAATATTTGTCTTTATGAGTTTTTGTAGACTGAACTTATATCTGGAGACCAAAACGGGAATATTCGTGTGTGGGATTTGACGGCAAATTCATGCAGTTGTGAATTGGTATTTTCTTTCTCTCTTCTATTAGCTTTAGGATCAGAGTTCCAAACTATCGATAACACATTCAGAGCTAAGATTTCAAGCAAAAGCTTCATGAAATTCAGGAATTATTTTACTAAAGGATATTGTTTTCCTTGAGAAGGCTAGTTATTCAGGTTTGTTTGGAAAAAAATATAGAATATATGTATAGGCTTCTAAATGAAAATCGATAACAAAAGCATAGAGTCAATGTTTCATCATCAAGATGTGAGACTGAGGAATAAATGATCGAGTTTTAATGCTTATCAAACTCAGGGCCCACCCGATGTGTTTATAATTGCAGTGTTATGTTTTATGATTTACTGGAATGAATATACTGCCATCCAGGAGAGCCTGTTTGTACAGTCCAAATGTGGTACTCTCCTGTTTTCTCTCTCACCCACATGTACAAACAAACACGCACCATGAAAAAGGGAGGTACTTTGGAAAATCATTGCAGTAGTTTTTGTTTGGCAAAGTTCTTATGCTAATTTATGCTTTAACCTAGGTGCCAGAGGTGGATACAGCTGTCAGGTCTTTAACTATTATGTGGGATGGAAGCATGGTTGTCGCTGCTAATAATCATGGAACATGTTATGTTTGGCGCTTGATGCGAGGGACCCAGGTAGATTTATCTTGCGAATCAACCATATGATGTTACCCTGTAGAATGAGATTTGACTCCTGCACATTATTTTTTTTTCGGCTGTAGACAATGACCAACTTTGAGCCACTTCATAAACTACAAGCACACAATGGATACATCCTCAAATGTCTCCTCTCTCCGGAGTTTTGTGAACCCCACAGGTTTTATTTACTCGTATATATATATATATATATATATGCATTTACCCTCTTGTCCTACTTAGTAATCTGATGGGACTTGATGTTAATTAATAGTTAGTGTTTATGTTGTATCTACTAGATATCTGGCCACTGCATCCTCTGACCACACTGTCAAGATATGGAATGTTGATGGTTTCACATTAGAGAAAACCTTAATAGGTATTATCAAAAGTCTTTTGCTTTAAAGGAACAACTCAAATTTCTAGATTGTTTCTATGAAGTTAATACTAAAACTGAATTCTGTTTCATGCATTTCCAGGACATCAGCGATGGGTTTGGGATTGTGTTTTCTCAGTAGATGGTGCCTATCTCATAACAGGTACTTGACTGTTGAAATATAATTTAAAAGAAAGTTTTTTAACTTGAGTAACTACTACTTCCTTCAAAGCAACTTGCTGTAGAATTACCAAGTAACCACAGATCTGGTAATGGTCAAAGCCAACAATTCTGTGTTTGAACTTTTTGGTATGGCACTCAAGTCCTCTCTGTCATATGAAATCACCTAATGCTGTAGTTTTTATGACATCACACCATTAACTCACTGGTTTCACTGTGCAAACTGAGCTAATAGAAAAAGAACAGAAACTAGGTTAGATTTGAAGTTTGATGAATCGATATTACTTTAGTTTCTGGAGTTCGTCTTCCTTTTTCTGCTACTTTCTTATTTCCATTTCTAAAGTGTTTTTGAATATACATCGTGGAGGATTCATTATTATTGTTTTTGCGAAGGTGGGTCTGAACCTTGTATAGTGGACTACTAGCTTAAAGAGACAACGTTGGTTATAATTTTATCCATTTATTGAAACGTTTTCCCCAAAATATGCAGCCTCTTCTGATACAACCGCAAGACTTTGGTCCATGTCAACGGGTGCAGACATCAGAGTGTATCAAGGGCACCACAAAGCAACCGTTTGTTGTGCTCTCCATGACGGAGCTGAACCCTCTGCCCCCTGAACCTGGAATCAGACATCAGGTTAATTTGAGGGCAGCACAAAGTAACCATTCATTGTCTACCCTGTGATGAGCTGAACTCACTGCAGCTTGAACCTAGATTCTGGTTTTGGTTCTCGGGTGATCATGAGTGAGCACTGACATTTTTCACCCCCATTATAACTTGTATTGAAAGATGTGTGCTTGCATTGCTTTTAAGGTTGTATTGATTTCTGCCTTAAAATCTGCACTTTGATGTTCAAAGTTATTCATTGTATATATGTCATTTGTGGTGTTAGATTTTAACGGATATTCCAGCTTGTGAATTGCATTGATGATGTATTCCATTTTTTCTCTGTTGAATAGCCAGCCTGAGTTTTACTATTCATTTCCTGCCAAAATAATAGCAATTGCAGTGATCAGTGATAAAGCTAGTAAATCACGTAAACTTGCAATTTCCAAAATTCATGGGAAATGAAATCAACTACTGTTGTATGCCGTGCTTGGACTTTTTCATTTTCTTCAGGCTTAATATCTTCCCTTTTACAGGGGGGGGGGGGCGCGCAGCGCGGGGTGGCGCTCCCGGTGGGTGGTCTTTGCCATATTGAATCACTTGATTTTCTTTGCAGTAAATGGTCAAGCAATCTGCAAACACAAAACAAGATTGACATCCATCTTGACTTGAAACAGGGATCAGAACTGGTCAGATTTGGTCAAGGAAAGCTGAATGTCAAGAATTTAATGTAAGATTAGCAACAATGTTTGAAACCTACGAGTGAAAATTTTGCACGAAATTCCTCGAAAGACAATGGGAGGGAGGATTTATCTCATATTAGTTAAGGAATGGATCATCTTGGTGGCATATATATAAACAAGAGTAATATATTTTAAAAATATATTCCAAATGTGGATAGTTTAAATGAGCTGGAAATAATTTTAAAAATTAAAATTATATAAATTTATCTTCGAATGAATGAATGGCATTCCATTTGTCATGATATTCGAAATGCATGTTTATAATAGATTTTCGGGATATCTAGCATTGTTGTGTAAATAAAGTTTCACTTATTTTTTATCAAAGTTCTTTAGCATGATTTGACACTATGCTCATAGCGTGCTGTCAAATTGAATCTACAAGGCTTGAGTGGGTAATTCGAAAATTTTCTTCTTTGTGGAAGGCATTTATGTTATTGATGGTGGTTAGTAAAGGCCGGCATTTA
>JAXCLQ010000006.1:6345979-6359967 GCA_035584115.1 Cedrela odorata | reverse complement strand
AGTGGGTAATTCGAAAATTTTCTTCTTTGTGGAAGGCATTTATGTTATTGATGGTGGTTAGTAAAGGCCGGCATTTAACAGGCCCAAGCTGGCGGATTTGGACTAGGTCGGATTACGGGTCTAAAAAAATAGAATTGGCCCGATTTGTAAATAGTAATTAAACTGGGTCGTTTTCGGGTCGGGTTGGGTTCTGTCCAAGTTCATTTTGGGCCCAATCGGTGCGTTCGTTCCTAGTCCAACCCATCGGATTCGTTCCGGGTCGGTCTGAACTCGCCATTTTATTTATTTTTTATTTTAATTTGCATTTGTAATTTTATTAAATAGATCAATATATAATGGCTCTTAAAATTGTTATTTTTGGAAAGTAAAATGAAAAAAAATAATTTTATTAAATAAATCTCTTTTACATAATGAAGATATTTCTTTTTTTTCTTTTTTATTATTGTAACGAAAAAAAATATAATAACATAATTTAAATCATTAAAAAAATTACCTTTTACGGTGTCTAATTTTATTAATCAAATAAAAAAAATTACAATGAGGGAGACATTTCAACCTTAACCTCATAAATTTTATTACATTCAGTCATTCTTCCTAATAATAAATAATAAATAATCTAATAAATTAATTAAAATAAATATTACAAATAATAGACATTATGTCTTATCTCATTATTTTTGTAAAAAAATAAATCTAAATCCTAATTACCTTTTATTCGTCAGTCGTCATTTTTCAATCTTTTTCTTTCTCTTCCTCGTCCCATTCATTACTAAAATGGACCGATGGAGATGATTGGTATTTTAGTTGTTGTCTCCTCCTTTTTTCGTCGTGTCAATCTCTGAAGCACATTCTCATCTTAAGAGTTTTCGGTGCCATTTTAATTCTTCGAACATCCAACATTCTTCCATTAAAACTAAATACGCTTTTTAATGAAACAGTTGACACTGGTGGAGTAAGAAAGTCCCGTGCCATTTTTCTTAAAATGGGATAAATCTTACAATTATTCTTTCACCACTTTAAGATGTCAAAATCTATTTCATTGTTTACCGGTGGACCTTGCATATAGTATGATAACTCGTTGAACGAGGTTCGCGTTATTCTTGGTCTCTTTATGATCGCGTAAGGATCCTAACCGTTACTGGTAATTATAGGAGCAGAGGAAGAGGAAGAAGAGCCCTCCCGCCCGGTAGTGGTTGAAGTCCTTACATAATACTCAATCTAGTACATGTAATAAATATTTGATAAATTTATTGATAAAATATCCTTAAAAATTTGTATATGTGTAATTATTTCAAATGATAAATTTTCAGGTTCATTAGAATCTAGAAAAGTGTAAAATTTTTCGATTAAAGTTTCACAACCCGAAATTTTAATACGTGGGTCCAAGTAAGGGACAATACTGTATAAAATGGGCATATTATAGTAATACTTCCTAAATTTGTTTACCATAACTGATATTACTTCAGCGAACCTAAGATGTGTTGTTGTGACATTACTATAGCTGACATTCCTAAATTTTTCGATTAAATTTCTTTTTTAAACAAAAGAAATGCTACATAATATAGGAATTACGTGATTTGTTGTTGCGTAGTATTGTCCAGATAATAATTTTGTAGGTTCTTTAAATGTTTCTAAAAATTAGGAGATAATGTGTGCAACCTCAAAATGTTCATGTGTTATTTCATGTCCTATCATATTATTATTTCAAAATTCCATTATTGAAACTTGATAAGGTAAAATACTTTAGAATATATCATAAGTAGAGTTCCACCTAGTTAGCTCATCTATAATCAATTTTTTAGCCTGCAATTCGTGTTCACAGCACAATTCTCTAAATTGTTGGTATTTAGCTAGAGCTGATTTTAAATGATGAACAACAGTTCTAATTGCTTCAGTTACTGGTTTTATTATTTCATAACCATCTTACACACATAGGTTCAATATGTGGCAAGCACATCTGTTGTGAAGAAAATTTTCATCTAAGACTGGTTTAATTGTATTTTTTATTAAAGGAATTGCAGCAGTATTATTCGATGCCTTATCAAATGAAATACAAAATTTTTTTTCTTTAATCCCAAATTCACGTACAATGGACGTGATTGCTCTATATATGGGCATTGCATTGTGTGGAAATTCAAATAGTTTAAAACTTATAATTCTTTTGTTTAAATACCAATTGTCATCTACCAATGGCATGTAACACAAATATAGTACAATCCATTGACACCTTTCCAATTGTCGCAGGTTAATGAAAATGAACAATTACTAAATTCAAATATGGTAATTAAAATATCTTTTATTTTATTAAAGTTTTTTAATGCATGTGTTCTGCCAGTTGTCCTTAATATTTTTTTAAACGCTGGTAGGTGCGATTGCATTATTTCTACGAAATTTGGAGATTTCCTATCTGGGAATGGTTGATTATTTAAGACCAACCATTCAATGATGAAGTCTCTTGACTCAATAGGATCAAATCTAAAATTACCATCTACAACTTCACTTGTTGTTCTAATTTGACTTTGTTGTTGTAAATTTTCTAAATGTTGTGCGTGTTATTTTTTTACATATCTACTAAGAGTTTCTAAACCATCACCTTTTTTATATACATGCATCTTACCACAAATTTTACATTTAACATTTCCTTCTTCTATATTTTTTTCAAAAAGAATTCCATATTTCTGACCTAGGTTACCTACTTTGACTAGTGTTAGCTATGGTAGATTCTAAATTGGTACTAGGAATTTGTTCTTCTTTCTGTGTATTTTCAAATTGTTCATAGGGGGGCATTGTGTCTTCCCAAAGAAATTCATGTTATCCTTACGATGAATGGTGTGGCATTTTTCAAAGAGTCAAGGTAATTTTTTAAATTTAATATTAATGTAATATAAATCTAATAAATAAAATCACACAAATTAAGTAAATTAAATAATAACATAATTCAAATAAATTAAATTAATAACTTAAAGAAAAACACACAAATTTAAACAAATTAAATAAAAACATAATTCAAAGAAGTTAAATTAATAACTTAAAGAAAAACACACAAATTTAAACAAATTAAATAAAAACATAATTCAAAGAAGTTAAATTAATAACTTAAAGAAAAACACACAAATTTAAACAAATTAAATAATAACACAAATTTAAAGAAATTAAATTAATTAACTAAAACAATTAACACAATATTAATTAACAATATAGAATTCTAAATTAAGTGAATTAAATAATAGCACAATTTAAAGAAATTAAATAAAATAATTAACTCACAAATTAATTAAAATAATTAACATACAAATTAATTAAATTAAATAATAACACAAATTAAATTTTAATAACTAAAATAAAAACACATAAATAATATAATATAAATCTAATTACTAACCTTAAAATTGAGCTAAAATAACGGCTTTTACTTTCACAAAAATAATAACTTTATTAAATAATACTTGTGAGAATGTAAATTAAAATGTTGAGAATGTAAATTGAAAATAGATGAAGAGATAAAAAAATGATTTAAATTAAATAGAAATGATGGTAAGTATAGATTTTGGGGGAAGAGGAGGGAGGCCAAAAGAGGGGAGGGGGGGTTAAGCCATAATGACAATTGGCTTGCCAAGTAAGTGCCAACGATCAAATTTTTTGAAATAGCAACAAACATTTCAGAAAATTAAAATTTTAATTTTTCATAAATGCCAAGTTGTCATTTGCCAACGACCATTTTTACAAGGCGCAAGCCAACTGGCAAGCAAAAGCAAGCCTACATAGGGGGTAACTGCCAAGTGCCAACTAGCAAGTGGCTGTAACTTACAGCCTACAGGGGGGTTAGGGGTCAAAAGCTGCAGGAGGTTGCAGGATTTTTTTTTTTTTTTTTTTAATATTTTGACTCAGCGGATATGGGGTCGATTTGACTTGGCGGGTTGAACCGAATCCACCTACCAGGTCTACATGGATGCAACCTGGTGAGTTGAACTCATTACAGGCCCGATATGAGCCAAGCCTTCAATTTCAAATAGTTAGAACTGACCCGACCTGTGTAAATAGTAACCCAGGTCAGGTTGAGTCGGTTCATGAGCCAACCTGACTTGTTAGACACTACTATCAGTATTATTATTATTTTTTTGTTATTGTTTTCATTTTCAAATTCAGACATAAAATACATAAAACATGTCTTTTATTGTTTTGTTAAAATTAAACTCATAAAATAAAAAATAAAAAATATATATTAATAACCTAATATCATAAAACAGTTTAAAATTATTTTATCTATTTTACAAAATAAATCACAAAATAAATCATAAAATATTTTTTTTACTCAAATTAAATTCTCTTACCCAAATCAAACTTTCTCATTTTCATAATACAATTTTCAGAATATAATACCGAATGCGTTCTTATATTCGAAATACAATAATTGAAAAATATTATTTTTATTTTGATTATAATTTTGTAAAAATATTAATTTAAAAATAATATCGGACTAGCCCTTAGATTCTATAGAGATGTATTGTGTTGGCTTTGTTTATGGGCAATAAGATTGGAGAAATATAAAAGGATATTCAAATAAGCTTTAGAAGAGAATCAATTATATGTTAGCATCTTTTATGGCCTTCAATTATTAAAGGGTTTTAACATTCTTTTTTATATTTTTGAACATTTATTAAAAGGTTTACGAAATTTTAACGTATAATAAACAAAATTAGTGAGGAATGATCATAATAATAATAATAAATAAAACTTTTTTAATGTAAATTTATTTTCTTAGATTGTTAAAATAAATTATCGAGAGGAAGGTAAGTGTATAGTTTTATAAATTTTTTAGTAAAATAAAATTATCAAAAATTTTAAGGTAAGTGTTTGATAAAATCCCTACATTAAAATAGCCTTTTCGGTCATTCATCCCAATTTCTAGGTGAAAATTATAATTTCGATAATATTGTTGGGGTACTTTTGTAATATTACGTAAAAAGAAAAAAATAATATATGTACTGGCCCTACCTGTCATTCATGTTTCCAAGACAATCAGGAAATCCTGCAGAAGAAGCCTAACACGACGACGTTTGTGTCCTTTCTCTGATTTAGGTCTTTCATTCCAGGTATGCTTTCACTCTCTGCCGCCGATCATTAACCGAAATTGAATTGTTACGAATCATCAAATTCCTTTAAGCATGAAATTTTGAAGCGAGACCGATGAATTTATATCTCTCGTATGTAATAGTTTTTCGGCGAATTAAATCGAGCTCTTCATTATAAAATTTATGTTTTTTATGCTTTCAATATGATGGTTCTGAAGCCATTTTGTGGAAGCATTTGTAATTTGTTATAGATTTGAGTGACAAGGAATTGCCTCATTAATTTACTTCTCTGTAGTATTTGAATCCGCCATTGGTTTGCTTCTATGCTTTCTGTCAAATTGAAGCGAAATTGAATCAGATATGAGTTTAGTGTAGGTCTCTGGTTTTAGCTAAGCTTCTTGTGAACGGTAATATATTTTCCATTTGCGCCTGACGTGTGTATTTGAGTCTCTGTAGATTTGAGCTTAAGAATAATTCACTGCTATAATCAGTTACAGTAAGAAAGTTTTTGGACCCTCCTTTGGATGTTATGCACTTTTTTTTTGCACTGGGAATTTTATTAGAAAGTTATTGTAGTCGATACTAAAGAAAATTTATAGAAATTGGATTTGATCGTGTTTATGATTCAGGTGTTGATCAAGATGACACCAGTATGTCCTTTTGCCAAAGCACGTCCAGATGATGCCTCTCCGAGAAAACCTGGTGAAAACTCAAATAAATACCCGGCAGAGTGTCCTTTCTCCAAAGTACGTCCTGATGACGCCTCTTCAAGAAAATCTGTTGAAAACTCAACTAAACCCCAGGCAGAGCATGACGGCAACAAGGCAAAGAATGACTCCTCTGACTCTGCCGTCATTTCTCCAAAGTGTCCCTTTGGATATGATTCTCAAACATTTAAGATTGGTCCCCTTAGTTGTGTGATTTGCCAAGCACTTCTCTTCGAAAGTAGCAAATGTGTGCCTTGCTCTCATGTATATTGCAAGTAAGCAAATAATAGAACATCTTTTTTATTTCATTTTTGCTCCTTCTTGTTTATCCTGAAATTTTGATATTTTTTCTTCATTTTATTTCTATTGCATATTGGTTGACGTTTTATTAACTTTGTTAAATTGAAATCAGAGCTTGTATTTCACGCTTTAAGGACTGCCCGTTGTGTGGGGCTGACATTGAGAAGATTGAAGCTGATACAAATCTTCAGAGTGTTGTTGATCGCTTCATTGAAGGTCATGCTAGAATCAAGCGGTCTCATGTTACTTCAGACAAAGAGGAAGATGAAGCGGGTGAAAATAAAAAAGTTATTTATGAGGATGTTTCTATGGAGAGAGGTGATTTCTTGGTTCAACAAGCCATGAGGGTGAGTTCAGCTGGTTTCTTTGCCATTGTCTGTTATAGTGACATGGAACATGCTATTGTGAGTGATTGGTATTTTGTATTTTTCTCATAATTATATTACTGGGTAATATGTTAGAAGCCTGCCCGAGGTTTCCAATAATTTCAGCTACAGAAACTTATTGTAAAACTTGGCAGAGTTCTCCCTTTGTCAAACACTCAGTTAGAGCAAACAAACAATACAAGTCTATTAAAGTCAGTGTAAATTAATACAATTTTAAACTAATTTCTTAGATAAAAAAGCTGGCAATGTCCTAACTGTTTGGTTATACCACGTTTCTACTTATCTTTTTATGCGAGGACCATTTTGTTATCTTAAAACCAAAAGAAGAAAAGCTTGTGGTGCTGGTATTTGATAAATGCGTGCAGGCTAAGCAAGTAAACAACATAGTTAGGTTGCTACAGAATAGACAAAAATGGAAAGTACTAATAATTAACATGATAATGAAGTGCTTGGAGAGTTGATATACTTTAAGAATAACAAAGCTTTTATATGTGATCTGCAATACTATTTCTACACTATTTATTTTGTTCCTATTAAAGAAAGATATTTAGAAGAATGAGATGAACTTTGTCATTGGTTGTTACCTTGTCGATATGGTGTATATTCACCCTCAGTGGGTGCATACCATTCAAAATATGGGCACTTTTTAGCTTGACAATCTTCTTAGATTCTTTGCAGACTCCTATTTCTGCACAAGCACTCTCAGTTGTTCATCTTTATCACACACCCATTAACCATTAATGTTGCTGCTTGCACTTGAGGAAGCATTTGATGTGTGTAGAAAAAGAAACTTATTAAAGAGCATAAGAGTAGAAACGGAAGTGTGTGATTTGAGAGACCATACGGGAGTACTATGTGCAAAATTACTTGGCAATATTCATGATTTTCAATATAAATGTAATATCAATTCTTAATACAATATCCAAGTGTGTGTGTGTGTGTGTGTGTGTGTATAGTGGATATTGGGACTTAAACTTTTTTACTATTAATGTATCTTAATTGATGATTTAATAAGTTTTGAAGTCCGAAATATTAAAGTCTATGAAATATTTAAAGCGATATATTTATGTGTGTGTGTTTGAAGTGCAGTCACTTGAGTGTCTTGGGGGGTGTTACTCTCCATAAGGTGGGTGACATTGCCTACTAAATCATTCTATATATGTGTATATATCTTAAAACTGAGAGCTTTTCTGAAATGTCTCTTAAAGTGATTTTTTGTTCATCTGGCTGAATTATTAAAAAAAAATCAACGTACTATGTAATGATACATTAGCTGAAAGTCATTTTCATGCTGAATTGCATCTGCTTAGCTGTTTGCTTTTCATGTGCAGGCATTCTGTGCCCAGAATGTAGAAAGCGCAAAATCAAGACTCAGTATCTGTGCAGAAGATATTCGAGGTCAGATAGAGAGAATGGGCAATACATCAGAGTTGTGCTCACAGCTAGGAGCAGTTCTTGGTATGCTTGGCGACTGCTGGTTTGTCCTCTCTCCCTCTCTCTCTCTCTAAATTTTCATTATGATTTAGTGTCATTTTTCTTGTTATGCTTTTGGATTGTAAAGCCTACAATGTTCAATGGGCACTTATTTTATGCATATTAGAAAGATCTAGATGTTGCGAAGCAGTTTATCTTGTTGTTATTAGCTAAAAAATTTATCAATTCATGGCAAAAGCCCGATACAATATAAGAGACCTTTCATATGAACAGCAGAAGAACTGAATCCATACCAACACCACCCCAGCACAAGGTTCTAGGGAAAAGATCCGTTAGATGTAATGGGGATGGTGGACACATTAGTGTATGATGGGCATGGTTTGTTTAAGCAATTTAATAATTGGTTAATAAAATTCTTCTCCAAGATTCTGTTTTCTTTAACTGTTGGACTACTTTATGACCTGTTTTGGTGATACCCCTATTAGACATTAACAAGAATTTTTTATTTTTTATCGTGTATTACTTTGAATAAATTAACTGATACTCAGCCTTCATTTCAGCCATCATGAAGCCATTAAATTTCTATCCTGCAAACCTAGTAGTTTCCCCCATCACACAGAATCCCAAACCAATAATATCTTTACCCAGTTAGTTTTCGCAAGCACCATTTACAGTCTTCAATCGGGCCCTTCACTTGGTTTATTTTAGACCCCTAAATTTCCTACTTTACATTATTAGAAACTTTGCAGGTCTGTAAATTTATATATCGTTTTCATTACAATGACTGTTGATCATCTGCTGAAGGAAATGCCTATCTTTGTTCTCCAGGAAATTTCAACAAACAGTTTCTTTCAATTTTAAAGCAAAACAAGCCTTGAACCTCAGTCAATTTACTTAGTTTTCCATATTTAAGCCCTTCACGTTATTTGTTCAAATATAATTTGAAGACATAATGATGGCACCCCTAATCTTCAATTCTAAGTTTTGTCCTACATTATGATTGGAGTAGTATTTGTTTCTGCTTTGATGTATTTCTTTTTTCCCATTATCTTTTGGGAAACAAAAAGTGAAATAAGAAGAAGTTTGAGAAGAAAGAAAATTAAATGAGGTATCTTATTCAAAACATAATAAACCAGAGAAAACAAGAGGGAAAGATTTGGTTTAAAAAAAAAAGGGGTTGGGGGGAGGATGGCCTGATGTGAGCTCTATTTGCAACTTTGCTGCATGATGCTTGATAAGTGAACTTTTATTGTCATCTTGAATTTAGAACTCAGAATCTCTCAATTCTAAGCATAGATTTATATATTTTCACCTCTTTTGAAATATTGTTTCTGCCTTCGTGATTTGTCCTAAATATGTGGTTTTACCTGATGTATTTGTTTGTGTAAAGCCTAATCCCTCTTGTTTCGGTGCAGTCGAGCTATTGGAGATGCTGGTTCTGCAGTTGCTTACTTCCAAGAGAGTGTTGAATTCCTCATGAAATTGCCAATGAATGATTTGGAGGTTATAGCATCACAACCTTTTCTATTAATGCTGGCATTTTATTCATGATTTCACTCTAATTATTTGGGACTTCTTGATTTACAGATAACACATACGCTTTCTGTTTCACTTAACAAAATTGGAGATCTGAAATATTATGATGGAGACCTGCAAGCTGCAAGATCTTACTATGTTCGTTCTCTGAATGTTCGTAGGGATGCCATCAAACATCATTCAAATGTTCCATCCCAGGTCATCCATATTATATCTCCTGCCATTTCGTTGTTATTTATTATGTTTCTTTTGACTAGAACATTGTGAATTTCTGATACTCTAGATGTACGAACTCGTCATCCTTTGTTTCATTAGTCATATGAGGGATATATATTGTAGATCAATTTCTTTTAAATTTACTTGGAATTCTCAATTGTATTGAAATTACTGACTCTGAGTTGAAGTTGTGTCCTGTTACTTTCGGTGATTTCAGATTTTGGATATAGCTGTTTCCCTTGCTAAAGTTGCGGATGTGGATAGGAGTATTGGTAGTGAGGATGTGGCAGTTGATGGATTTCAGGAAGCCATCAAATTGCTGGAATCTTTGACATTGAAACCTGAAGAAGCTGGTTTGGAGCAACGGGTTGGATAAACTATTCCTGACTTGTTTTTACAAAATGTTTGGATTCTGAAAATCATGATCTGACACTTTCTTTGTCATATACAGCGTCTTTCTGTGCTGGAATTCCTTAATGGCCAACTTTCCGAAAAACAACCTGAATCAACTCTCTAAGGTCAAGCCCTCCGGAAAATGCCAAACGAGCAGGTAAAATAAATAGCCTTTCTGTATATAAGTAATATGCTCGGATTAGCCAAGCCAGTCTCTTGTGGATTACGAGCTTTCCAGAGTAGCAAATATTTGAACGTCCAGAAGCACAAGTGATGGCGGCCACTTAAGCCACATTACAACATCTTGCCTAGTGCAGCTCTTTAATTTGGAAGAGGAGGAAGTCGTGGTTGTGGATCAAGCGTGTAAGCTTTTGTTTTATGTGAATAAACGTCATGACACTGGGATTTTTCGTAGTGTATGTGTAATGGGTACACAACTTATAAAGCTTCAGTATGCAACAAGGAATGATATTAAAATTGTGATGTTGAAGTATGATAAATAAGCTGTCTTTATATGTAGTGAACATATATCTTTATGAATGCATACTTTTATTATTATAGTTTTCTCATCCAGTTTTCTTTGCTGATGGATTATGGCAGTTTGTTCATGGTTATCAAACTAAGAATTATCTTTCTTATTTTGGATTCTTTCATCATGTCATTCCTTGAACCCTCTAATAGAAAATACGTAGTAGTATGATTCTATTGGGTGATTATAATTAAACTTGTTTGAAAGGTCTTCTCGAATACAGTTTACTAGTTCAGATTACGGGAAATCCCACTGTCATCTCAAGTGAAAAGAAGTAGTAAATAAATAAAAATGGCACCAAGAATAAAGAATTGCATGAAACTGCAAGTAAAGACCTAAAGGAGCACAAAATAAGGTAAAAAAGCGAGAGAGAATTCAATAAAGCAAATAACGAAAAGAAATTTACACATGCCTACTTACTCTTTTCTCCTGAAAGACAAAAGAGAATTACTTGTATTTCAAGTAAATGATTCATATTTTAAATAAAATTTATAAGAGTGATACAAGAAATTTAAAGTTGCAATTCGGTCAATATTTATATAATATTTAGAAATATATATTTATATAATTCTCTCATCATTACACTATAAAACCTTTTGTCTTGTAAAGATATTGTGTCATTTGAAAGCAATAAAGATTGTTCTCTCAATTGATAAAAAAAAAAAAAGGAAACAAATATAATATAAGAGAAAGAGCATACAATAATTAATTTATTTAACTTAGTCAAATCAAACAATCATTTGGGTTTTCTCCAACTTCTCTTTACAGACAATAGGAATCATAAATTTATGAAATGAGAATATTTTTATTGTACACAACACCAAAAGTTATAACCTTCCAATTAGAACTACTTAACTGTAAGTACCATTACCATCATATTAAATTAAATGATTGATTATAAATTAAATTAAATACTGAAGAATTATAGATAATAAAATTTCGGTTGTTCACTTTCAGAAGAAACCGACAATACAAAAGCATCACATTCACATGGCCTACCAAGGCCGACCTCCAGCCCAATTCTGTACACATAATTAAATAATGTGTTGTCGTTTGCAATATTGTCCATAAATATTACTCGTATAACATGGGTTAACATAAATAGAAAAATCATTGACCCCGTCAAGGTTTTAGCTATAACTAATTTAGATTTTAAGTGTACAAAAAAATAAAAAAATAAAATTGTGGGATAATTTTTCTTAGTGAAAAAGCTCTCGTTGATCCAACTTAGTAGTTTAAATTGCTGCATATATAGGCCACTTTCTTTCGCATAATTCCATATATTTCACATGCATAACCACTTCAAAAACTCTTCTTCCATGGCTTCCTTATTGCGGCAATTCCTCCCTTTTCTTTCCCTTCATTGCCTTATTGCCATTGCTTCTTCTACATCAAATCAAATTCCCAAGGTACATTCTTTTTCTTTTTTTTTCCCTTCACTGCTTTCTTGGCAACCAAACAGGTATATATTTTCATTATTCTTTTACTATTGTCTTGGCAGCCTTATGTTGTTTACATGGGAAGTTCTTCATCGAATATTGGAAATACAGAAGATGTAGAAGTTGCTGAATCGTCTCATTTGCAATTATTATCTTCTATTGTTTCAAGGTTATTTAATTTTTCCTTCTTGTGATCAATTATATTATTGGATTTGTTCAATCTCTGTTTACTAATTATTGCCTTTTTTCATGGGTTTTGATCAATTTCTGCAGTGGAGAGAGTGAAAGAATATCTCTAATCCACCATTATAAACATTCTTTCAAAGGGTTCTCTGCCATGCTCACTGAGAAAGAAGCTTCTGTACTCTCTGGTAATTAATTCCTCTTACCTGCAGCTTACAATTATCCAGGACAAAAAAGAAAATCTGAATCTTAATTGCTTACTTCAAAGAGAGTATTACTATAAATAAAGCAGTGTAATCAAAGTGATTTTTTTTTAGTAGGGATGATTACTATATATTCTGGTATGAGCTGGAAATAATATAGCATTATGAATTGGTCTATACTTATATTTGGAATTAGAAAGATGTAGTAATTCTTAACTCATAAATAAATGAGGCACATGGATGGAATGACCATAGTTTATATTTTATTGGTGAAAGTATCAAGTGATGAGATCAAGGACTTGCTCAACATTTTTTTTTTTAAATTAATTATTCATATTTTCATGCTGATCCACGTTTTGATTAATCTAACTATTATACTTAAATTGAAGAGAAATTCATTTAGACTTTGTAATATCTATGTCTAATGTATTTTACATATTTTTATATACGTGGGAAGGTATTCTGTAAGGATATTTAATGAAGGGAATTTATTAATTAATGAGGCGGGTTGATTTGTGAAAGCAGGGCACGAAGCCATAGTATCAGTGTTCCCAGATCCGATGCTTAAACTCCATACAACGCGTTCTTGGGATTTCTTAGAAGCAGAAGCTGCAACCACAAGCACTTCTTGGTCCAGCACCACCCGTGGATATCATAACCTATCAGCTGATGTCATAATTGGTCTTATTGACACAGGTACTTTAATTAATTTATTAATTTATTATTACTTTCAGTTTAATTTCAGTTAATAACATAAAATTATCAAACATAAATCCCTAACTTAACGGTTCCATTTCCATATGCATCTATTTAATTTATATTGTAGTTGTAGAGACAAGAGACAAAATTAAATCACATGAATTGTAGCCTACCAAGAGAAAACCCCATGTGCAGAGAGATAAGAGTGATCATCTTCTGTCTTTTACAATTGCTACATCTTGCTATAAATTCTCATTCAATAATGCATAAAATTTATATTCCTGAATATTAGTTTTCTAACATGTTTATAATAATATTTTTAGATCATGGAAATTTGTCTAGTAATTCAATAAATTAAGAAATTTACCATAATTTGATTGGGGTTGTTTTGCGTTGGTCCATAATTAATTTACAGGGATATGGCCAGAGTCTCCAAGTTTTAAGGACCAAGGAATGACTGAAATTCCTCCAAGATGGAAAGGTGTTTGCATGGGCTCTTCCGACTTCAAGAAATCCAACTGTAATAGGTGAACATGTTTTCTAAGATTATAGTTAAAATTAATTGTACATTATTTAAAATACTAATTCTAACTTCATACACTAAATGGCCATGACAATACAAACTTATGGCTGTGTATATAAATGTCAGGAAACTGATCGGAGCTAGATTCTATACAATTCCTCTAACATCAAACAACAACAACAACAACACAAAAATTTCTGGGTCTCCGAGAGATTTCGTCGGCCATGGAACACACACAGCATCAACTGCGGCCGGCGCCCACGTCCCCAACGCCAGTTATTTCGGCTTAGCTCGCGGCACAGCCAGGGGAGGATCGCCGTATGCCAGAATTGCAAGCTACAAAGCTTGCTCCGAAGAAGGCTGCTCAG
>JAXCLQ010000006.1:6297942-6324515 GCA_035584115.1 Cedrela odorata | reverse complement strand
ATTTGTATTGTGGGAAATGATTTTATTGTTTAATTTTTTTTGCAGAAGTTCACACTTGATCTATTTTCTGCATCGGTTGTGTGAGTTGCGAAGTGCTCGATTTTCAAAGTCTTTGACCGATAATTTTTGCAAACGTCGATAATTTTGGGTTCAATTAAGGTTTATATAAGGATTGATTTTCATTGATATTGTGAATGGGCATATTTGAAGAAATGGAATTTTGTGGAAATTTTGAGTTCTACTCGGCTCCCCCTGGCAAAGAAGAGGGAGTTCTGGAGCATGAACAGGAGACAGCAGCGGAAGAGGATTATAGTGACGAAGAAATGGATGTTGATGAGCTCGAGAGGAGGATGTGGAGAGATCGAATCCTCCTGAGGCGGCTTAAAGAGCAGAACAAGAGTAAGGAAGGAGTTGATAATGCAAAGCAGCGTCAATCTCTGGAGCAAGCTCGAAGGAAGAAGATGTCACGGGCACAGGACGGCATCCTGAAGTATATGCTGAAAATGATGGAAGTTTGTAAGGCTCAAGGTTTTGTGTATGGAATCATTCCTGAGAAGGGAAAGCCCGTGAGTGGAGCGTCTGATAACCTTCGAGCTTGGTGGAAGGAAAAAGTCAGATTTGATCGAAATGGCCCCGCCGCAATTGCCAAGTATCAAGCTGATCATGCAATTCCTGGAAAGAATGAAGACTGTGGTACTATGGTGTCTACACCTCACACCTTGCAAGAGCTTCAAGACACTACTCTTGGATCTCTTTTATCAGCTCTTATGCAGCACTGTGATCCACCCCAGAGGCGTTTTCCACTAGAGAAAGGTGTTGCTCCGCCATGGTGGCCAACAGGGAAAGAAGACTGGTGGCCTCAGTTGGATCTGCCCAAGGATGTGGGTCCTCCCCCTTACAAGAAGCCTCATGATCTGAAGAAGGCTTGGAAGGTGAGTGTTCTCACAGCAGTGATCAAGCACATGTCCCCCGACATTGCAAAGATCCGAAAGCTTGTTCGTCAATCTAAATGCTTGCAGGATAAGATGACTGCCAAGGAAAGCGCAACTTGGCTGGTGGTAATTAACCAGGAAGAAGGACTGTCCAGAAAGTTGTATCCTGATAGCTGCCCTCCTTTATCTGCTGGTGGGAGTGGTTCTTTCATCATTAGTGATACCAGTGATTACGATGTTGAAGGCGTAGATGATGACCAAAATATTGATGTTGAAGAGATGAAGCCTCGTGATGTTAATCTCTTCAATTTGGGGGCTGTGGGGTCGAGAGATAGGTTTATGATAACTCCACCAATGGTTCCTCAAATTAAGGGAGAGGTTGAAACCAACTCAGATTTCCTTCAGAAGAGGAAGCAATTGGCTGATGAACCACATATGATGATGGATCAAAAGATGTATACCTGTGAGTATCCCCCGTGCCCCTACAGTGACTACCGCCTTGGGTTTCTTGACAGGACTTCAAGAAATAATCACCAGTTGAATTGCTCTTTTCGCAACAATTCTTCTCAAGGGTTTGGAATGCCTAACTTTCAGATTAGCAATGACCAATCTGCAGTTTTCTCTCGACCCTTTGCCCAACCAACTCAATCTAAGCCCACAACTCCCGCAAATAACCAGAGTCAACCTCAATTTAATGTATCAGGACTTGGACTTCCTGATGATGGGCAAAAGTTGATTTCCGATCTGATGTCATTCTATGATACTAATCATCAGCAGAACAAGAGCTTGAATCCCAGGAGTCTTAATGTTATGGACGATCAGCCTCAGCAGCAAGAGCAGCGGAAATTTCAACTTCAGCTGGATGATAGCTTCTATAGCCAAGCGGATATGATGGGAGGCAACATGCCTGGGCTAACCAACATGCCAATTGACAACTCTGTTTTTACCTCTGGTGAAATTCAGTTTGATCAGTGCAAAGCATTCGAATCCCCATTTGATACCAATCCCAGTGACAGTATGACTGACTTCACATTTAATTCTCCAATCAACATGGCATCTGTTGACTATGCCATGGATCCAATCCTGAAGCAGGATGCATCCATCTGGTACCTTTGAAGATCGAAGCATAACTTGTTTCTCAGTGCCTCCCAGTAGAAGTGGAAGAAGCCTGTATATGACTGGAGGAAGTTTACTATTACACAGTTCTTTTCCGAAGGTGTGAGGCTTCTTCCTTATAAATTTGGTTGCTAAATATGTCAGTTTTTAGAAGTTCAAAATCCATGTAAACTTGGGTTTATTTCAAGTCTAGGGTTATCTAGGTTGCTTTTGTTGTAGTATTGAACATGGGCAATAAAAAGACTGGTAAGGAACCCAACCCACTACTGAATACTGCCGTTGAAGTTTAGGAACATTTTCTGATATTGGCATGTAGTTGTATACATATACATATACATTATGTATGTTTGTTTGTTTTCTGTACTTTTAGCGGGTTGCTTTTCATTGTTATTGTATTTCGGGCAGGATGCTAGTAATTATCGCTACTGTTGGGAATCTTTAATCTCATTACGATTCTGATATATGATGAATAGATGGGAGAAATAGGAAAGTTCTTGTGGCCATTTTGGATGTTCAGATTGGCATTGTGCATAATGTTCTCAACTTTCATATATGATTATGAACTGTACATATTCTCTCCGGTGCATATACTGTTACTTTCTTCCACGCTACATAAGTGAATCAGGTAATCTTAGGTCCAGTTTGGATTGATGTGTTGTTGCTTTTAATTCACCAACTGTTATAAAATAAAATCGGCTATCTTTCATGGTACAAGATAGATCGACAGGAATTTTACATATCCTAATAATACTATATAGGCCAACACACTTGTTTTTTTTGGAAATTTAGATACCTTTTTATCAAACATAACCTTAATACAATTCTGGTAGTCGTTGAAAAGAAAACGTAAGTTATGAGGACTGGTTAATCTTGAATGACTGGAGATATAAATGAGTGTCAAACAAACAACCTACGAAGACCACGCAAAGCGAACTTGCTTGTTTCAGAAAGCAGCAGGCAATGAAAGTAGGCATCCGAATAAATTTGGCAATTTCCAAAGGTCCAATTCCAATGTTCTCTTACAGTCAAATAATTGTTCAGTCAAAGTTAGGCATAGACTAGATTTGCCTTGGATGTGTTTGTCTGTTACTGTTATTCCATAGCTCAGGTCTTAACTGCCAATACATATTCCTTTTGAATTTTCTGTATTATTTTATTTTAATTCTGTAAAATAAATAAATTATTGACAAGCTGTTTCCAGTCCTTAATCAATGAATGAATGCAAAGTACACAACTCAACCCGCCCATTTCTTTTCTTTTCCTTTGCCGAGATTCCATTTTCTAGGAAACAATAAGATCCGATCAATCTTGTTTTTAAACCGGTATTTTATAAAATAAAAATAATATTTTTAATTATTATATTTTAAATATAAAAATACATTTGATATTATATTTTAAAAATTATATTATAAAAATAAAAACTTTTAGTAATTGAAAAGAAATATAAGTGCCAAATAATTCATAACCATTCTGCCGCCACCTCTTTAGTTTATTCTCTTCATCTCTCTCATCAAATCTTCAATTTCTCTCCTCCATCTTTAATTTCAGACCAAAAGATCTTACATAATTGCTGAGTTACTTTTTTGTCCCCTCAAAATTTGCGAAAGAGAATATTGAGAGGGAGAACAGAAAAAAAAAATCAAGAAAAAAAAAGAAAATTATGAGAGAATTTAATTTAAGTAGGAGAATTTGTTTAATTTGAATGAGAAAATTTGATTTGGACGAGAAAAGTATTTTATGATATATATATATTTTATTAATTATTTTGTAAAAGATATAAAATAATTTTAAATAGTTTTATAATTTTAAGTTTTAAATATATAATTTATATTTTTTATTTTATGAATTTAATTTTAACAAAATAATAAAAGATATATTTTATATTTAAATTTATAAAATAATGATAAAAAATGATATAAATCTTAAAATTTAAAAAGTAAACGGAATATAAATGGATACTAGAGGAGACAATAAATACAAAATAACTACAATTAAATTCTCTATTTCCAATATTAATAATAATTGAAACTCTTCTCCTCCAATTTTACGTAAATGGGATCAATCATTACCGTAACAAATTCGGAAAAAATAAATAAGTCTTTTTATTTTTATTTTTATTTTTTAATAATAAATATTTATTATTATTATTATTTAAAAAAAAAAAAAAAAAAAAAAGAGATGGTGATTTATTAACCCACTCTTGTCCTTTACCAAAAACCGAAAAGACAGGAGTTAAAGGTTGTGACGCGTAATCCACCATCAGGGCAAGGTGGGGTCCCCCTTTCGAACACGTTTCGATACGTGAGTGAATAGTCATTGTGCCACCACCACCACCAGTCACCACATTAGTTAATCTTCAACTGCGGCGGCTATGGTTGGACTTTGAGATTTTTATTTTTAGTATTTTTATTTTTTTACCCGTTTAATTCATCTTTTGTAATTCTACACTAAATTACTTGGGAATTTACACAAATGTCCCTCCTATATTTTCCTCATTTTCTTTATTAGTTTTTTTTTTCTCTAAATTATAAAGTATACTGAGATATTTACAATTCTCCCCTAAAATTTGACCAAAAAAAAAAAAAAAAATTTAATCGATTGGATCTAATTTTTCAATTCTAATTTTTTCTAGTATAAAATTCAATTTGTGGGTGCCACTTCAGAAAATACGTAACTAAGGAAGGTAGGAACCGAGCAAAGTTGTATGTGCTTGCTATCTTCCTTGACCAAATTTAGAGAAAATTGGGCATAGCCAGCTTATAACACGTAAAGTTTCCACATCACTAGTCTACGACTAGGACTAGGGCTAGGACTGGGACTAGGATGCCCCACGTGCGTCAATATATAATAAGTTTTATGGTCAAACAATAACTGAAGACCGTCAATTTTAACAGAGTAAACTCTGCAATCTGCAATCTAAACGAAACGACACATCCCACGCCTTAACCGCGGTTAAAACTGAACCTGACCATGGTTAAATAGATCAGTACTAAAATGTTTTTACTGTTTTTATAATCTCTCTCTTCCTTTTCATCTTCCCTCCAATAGAAAAACCAGATCATGATCCATCAACCTTCTCTTTCTCTCTAAGCTGAGCAGCTTCAGCCTCCCCCGCCGACAACAGAAGCTTCGATGGCTTCAACAAAGAAATGATCATCCGGTACAATCACTTTCCGATCGTTTCATCTCTGCTTCATATTCGGTTCCAGTTTATTTGTTTCGAATTTTATATTTGTTTCTGTTTTCTGTTTACTGCAAAAACAAGAATTGAGAACAGTAGTAAGAATAAGCATGTGGGTGTTTTTTTTTTCTTCTACTTGGCCTGAAAGGCTGAAACAACCATATAATTATAATCATCTACGTAAAATCTAATTATATGACAAACTTTTACCTACTGATATTTTAGGTTGTCTCTGTCTTTCTCTCTCTCTCTTTATATATTTCCCTTCTGGGTCCATAAAGTCTTTCCTTGCTTTTTTGTTTTTAATTACAATTAACGATTGTTTTGATCTAGTTAAGACAGGGTTTGTTATGATTGAAACCCGAAGTTTCCGGATTTTTACAGATAAGTAATTCCGTGTTGTTTAGCTTGTGGTTAAAAAAAGTGTGTTGTTTTTGGCTTTGTTAACGGGGATCTGGCTGTAAGCTTGAGTTTTAAGCTAAAACAAATAGTTTTTTTTTTGTTTTTTGTTTTTTGGGTTATCATCTATGTATTCTCTGGCTAGTTTATGCCAGGGTAGGCAGATCTGGGCTCGGGTAATCCTGTGGTCCTTTTTTTTCTCTCTTCTGAAATTTTACTAATTTTATTCATAACCATTAATTTGTTAATTTGGTATTTTCTAGCTGGTTTATGCCAGTGTTGGTTTATGTTACATTTATTGTTTTATTACTTGCCTTATTTGTCTAATTTATTGCTTTATGTGAACTCCGTACTTGGGTTTGTATTTTATTGACTTACAGTAACTTACAGATTCCAGATTCGGTGTACCAGATTTGTTTATTTATTTGTTTAATTTGCAGGAGTCGGTGCTTGATCTAATTTTCTGCAACGTTAATATTGTGTGAACCAAGGTAGAGGGGGAGAAAAGCGAAGTTTAATTGACCTGGGTTCTATTTAGATTGGAATCGGGTTTGATTTTTTTTGGATATAGTGAATGGGAATCTTTGAAGAGATGGAGTTCTGTGGAAACCTGGAGTTCTTCTCGGCTCCACCTGGGGAAGGAGAGTCAGTTCTGGGGCATGAAACGGAGACAGTGGTGGAAGAGGATTGTAGCGACGATGAAGTGGACGTTGATGAGCTTGAGAGGAGGATGTGGAGAGACCGAATGCTCCTGAGGCGGCTGAAGGAACAGAACAAGAGTAAGGAAGGAGTTGACAGTGCCAAGCAGCGTCAATCTCAGGAGCAAGCCCGAAGGAAGAAAATGTCTCGGGCACAAGACGGCATCCTGAAATATATGCTTAAAATGATGGAAGTTTGTAAAGCTCAGGGTTTTGTGTATGGAATTATCCCTGAGAAAGGAAAGCCTGTTACTGGAGCGTCTGATAATCTTCGAGCTTGGTGGAAGGAAAAAGTCAGATTTGACCGGAACGGCCCTGCTGCAATTGCCAAGTATCAAGCTGATCATGCAATCCCTGGAAAAAATGAAGATTTTGGAACTGTGGTGTCTACTCCTCACACTTTACAAGAGCTTCAGGACACTACTCTCGGATCTCTTTTGTCGTCTCTGATGCAGCACTGTGATCCACCCCAGAGGCGTTTTCCACTAGAGAAAGGTGTTGCTCCACCATGGTGGCCATCTGGAAAGGAGGAGTGGTGGCCTCAATTGGGTTTGCCGAAGGATCAGGGTCCTCCCCCTTACAAGAAGCCTCATGATCTGAAGAAGGCTTGGAAAGTGGGTGTTCTCACAGCAGTGATCAAGCACATGTCCCCTGATATTGCCAAGATCCGAAAGCTCGTTCGTCAATCTAAATGCTTGCAGGATAAGATGACTGCCAAGGAAAGTGCCACTTGGTTGGCAATAATTAATCAGGAAGAAGCTTTGTCTAGAAAACTGTATCCTGATAGCTGCCCTCCTGTGTCTGCTGGTGGAAGTGGTTCGTTCGTCATTAGTGATACAAGTGATTATGATGTTGAAGGAGTAGACAATAAAAGAAATGTTGAAGTAGAGGAGTTTAAGCCTCGCAATGTCAATCTCTTCGGCTTGGGTGCTGTAGGATCAAGAGATAGGTTTATGATGACTCCACCAGTGGTCCCTCAAATTAAGGGAGAAGTCGTTGAGACAAACTCAGATTTCATTCAGAAGAGGAAGCGGCTAGCTGATGAGCCGCATATGATGACGGATCAAAAGATATATACCTGTGAGTTTTCCCAGTGCCCCTACAATGACTACCGCCTTGGGTTTCTTGATCGGAACTCGAGAAACAATCACCAATTGAATTGCCTGTATCGCAATAATTCTTCTCAAGGGTTTGGTATGTCAGACTTTCAAATTAACAATGACCAACCTGCTGTGTTGTCTCTACCATTTGCTCAACCAACTCAACCTAAGCCAGCTACTCCGGCAAAGAATCAGACTCAACCTCAGTTTAATGTATCAGGACTCGGTCTTCCTGATGATGGACAAAAGATGATTTCTGATCTGATGTCATTCTATGATACTAATCTTCAGCCGAACAAGAGCATGAATCCTGGGAGCCTTAATGCTATGGAAGATCAGAATCAGCAGGAGGATCAGCAGAAATTTCAACTTCAGGTGGATAATAGTTTCTATAACCAAGGTGTAATGGTGGGAGGCAACATGCCCGGGCAAACCAACATGTCAATGAACAACTCTGTTTTCTCCTCTGCTGAAATCCGGTTTGACCAGTGCAAAGCATTTGACTCACCATTTGATACCAATCCTGGCGATAATATGGCTGACTTCAGATTTAACTCTCCATTCAACATGGCGTCAGTTGATTTTGCTATGGACCATCCTATCCCAAAGCAAGATATATCGATGTGGTACCTTTGAAGAATGTAGCCGACCTTGCATCTCCATTCAACAGGGGGGAAAAAGGCTGTACATTATTGGAGGAAGGTTACGATTACACAGTTCTGCTCAGAAGGTGTGAAGGCTTTCTTCCTTTTAAATATGGTTACTAAATATGTTCAGTTTTTAGATGTTTAAAACCCAATGTAAACATGGGTTTGTTTCAAGTCTAGGGTTATCTAGGTTGCGTTCGTTGCAGTGTAGAATAAGGGCAATAAAGAACTGGTAAGGAACTCGAACCCAATGTTCAATACCGCTGCTTAAGTTTAGGGATATTTCTTGTTACTACGTTTGACATTGGCATGTAGTTATACATATATACTGCCATATACATTCTGTACTCGGTACTTTATTTTTGATATATGTTGGTTTTCCATCCGTTACGCTTGGACTTTTGCTTGTATTGTTGTTATGGTTATTTGACCACTATATCATATTGTTTTAGCACTGATCAGAATTGTTAATCTCATTCTGATTCTCATTCATTTCATGTTTCTTTATAGGATGAATAGATGAAAGAAGTAAAAAGCTTATGCTTGCCATTTTGGATGTTCAACTTGGGACCATACATAATTTTGCAATGAAAGAATGAGCTTAAGTGGCATTTGATATTTTTATTGAAACAATAATATGTACCAATAAAGTTATGTTATAACACAAATTCTGATAGCTGTTGTTTTGTTACATATTAATAATGAAATAATAAAGTCAATAACTGTAATACATGACGGTGATTGAAACTTACCTAGTGAAAATGTTTTTGAGGCATTTTTAAATATACTCGTGAGAATGAATGGTTGTATTATCATCTTTTTGACTTGTTCGTTGGGGACCAAGTTAAAAAGATTAGGAAAAATTGGTGATACACAGCCGCTACTTGTGAATGATTCCTGTAAAAGAAAAACTTGTTAATCAGACGAGTCCTGCCTGTTGTTGAGAGGTGAAAAATTTGAGCGTGACACGAGCAATGACCACAAAAAATGAACTTCTTTTGGAGACAACAGAATCATCAAAGTGATGTAATTTTGGTTGTCTTACCTTGGCAATTTCAAAAGGTCCTACCCACAGTTTTTAGTTTTACAGTCTAATATTGATTCTGTTAAAGGAAGGAAGGAAGGATGCCCTTGAACAATTTCTTTTTTCCTTTTTCAAAAAATGAGAAAAGTTTGCTATTACATTAAATAGAGTATATATGATATGATATTACAAGATGGAACAAATGAAATATATTTTAAAACAAGGCTAAGGAAGGAACATAAAAGAATATGATACGTTTGGGCCTGGCAGATTTAAACATGTGATCTTAACAGACCCAGCTCATTGGGTCCAGAAGTTTTTGAGTAATGTTGCTTAAATCTCCTATTATTTGAGTAATTGTCTGGTAATTTAACTGGTACGGGTGGGGGTGCAAATATGACTCTCTTCCTTTTCATCATACTAGTGTCCAATTAGGTAACATTAAGTGTTGTCACACATATATAATATAATATATTTATGATAATCTAAAATTTAATAATAAATATATACACGATTAACTAGTATTAGTAATATGATGAGGGCAACTTTGCTGCACAAAATCGCATGGAGACTCCAAAACCCTGATTCACACTATCAACAAAACAGCAAGGAAATATACAAAATTTACATAAGAAAGTTTTTCACATATAGATATGGAAACTTCGTATACTAGTTTAAGATCAGTTGACTCTGTCTTTGTCTCTTCTTCCTCGGCCCTTACCTACCAAATTATATTCCCTGGTTTCCATATGAATTTTCTCTCTTATTTTAATCCTATAAACTAATCACAATGTGTTCCGGTCCTTGTCAGGTTCCAATTTTCTCCGCTCTACTCTATCATTGAATTCAATTTCCCATTTCTTCATTATTTTTTCCTCCAGGATTATTCCATTTCTCTGAAATCATTGCTCATTTTCCAGGAAAATTTGTTCCCATGGGACAGGAAACAAAGAAACTTACAGATGAATATGAAGTCACGGACATTTTAGGAAGAGCAGGATTCTCAGTTGTAAGGAGAGGTATAAAAAAAAATCAATGAAAAAAACCATGTACCAATCAAAACCCTCAGAAGAATCGGTCCGACAACTCCATATAATTTTCCTGGCAGCCAGAAACGCTTTAGCTTCGACAGGAAATTTTCCGACAAGGAAGCAGGTTTCAGTATCGCAAACCTTGCTGACAAATGAAATCCTGGTAATGAGAAAAATTGTAGAAAATGTTTATCCTCATTCGAATTTTATTGATCTTTATGATGTGTATGAAGATCAAAACGGGGTACATCTTGTGCTGGAGCTTTATTCCGGGGGAAAATTATTTGACCAGATTGTGGCACGGGAGAGGTATTCAGAGGCGAGAGCGGCAGCGGTGATAAGGCAGATAGCAGAATGGTTGGAAGCTTTGCATCAACCAAATATAGTACACGGGGATTTGAAGCCAGAGAATTTTTTGTTCTTGAATGGAAGGGAGGATTTTCCATTGAAGATAATGGATTTTGGGTTGAGTTCTGTAGAACGTTGTACAGATCCAGTTGTTGGATTGTTTGGTTCCATAGATTATGTCTCACCAGAAGCACTTGCTCAGGACAGAATCACTTCTAAGAGTGATATGTGGTCTTTGGGAGTTATCCTCTATATCTTGCTATCTGGCTATGTTTGCTCATTTTCAGTTTATGTCATAATCCCTTAAAGCTTTCAATTTCCATACTTGCGAGTATTAATTAGTTCAATTATTAAGATTTATAATAAGATATTGAAATTTGAAGTGGTACACGAGGTTGATTTTTTTTTTCAAGCTTCTTGTTTAGATATTAGCCGTATAAAAAATTATACACCAACAAACTTTATGCACATTTATAAATGTAAAAACTTTTACATAAGAATAACAACCCAATTCTGGTCTATTCAGATTAATGATTTTGTATTGTATCTTTCAGGTATCTACCTTTCATTGCTCAGTCAAATCGGCAAAAGCTGCAAATGATAATGGCTGTATGTCTATTCCTCCATTTATGCATTATTGCTGCCATTTTGTAAAGAAAGTGTTTTTCTGTGAGCAGGGAGACTTCAGTTTTTATGAGAAGACTTGGAAAAACACTCCTTCATCAGGAAAATAATTGATTTCAAGTCTTCTTACAGTTGATCCCAACAGAAGGCCTAGTGCTCGAAAGGTATGCTTTGCTCACTTCTTTGGACCTCTGGACTAACACATGTTTTCTGAAGCTGCTTCCGGTACCAGGAAAAGCACTTCTGAGTAGTTTCATACTTGTTTGCTTCATTCGGAATGAATTTAGAAACTCCAATAACATTGATACAATTTAATGTACTATAAGACAGCTACTTACTCATCCATGGGTGATCGGAGATTTGGCCAAGGAGGAAAATATGGATGCAGAAATTGCGTCGGGATTGCAGAGTTTCAATTCTAGTAGCAAGCTTCGTGCTTCAGCAATAGCTAGTGTGTTGAGCAGCACAATTTTCTTGAGAATAAAGAAGCTGAAGAATTTATTAGGCTCCCTTGATCTTGCGGTGCAGGAAATTGAGAATCTCAGAACACATTTTAAGCTATGTAAGAACACAAAAACAGCAACCTGACACGTTGAACTTAAAACTCTACTCAGATTCAATATAAGATCAGTGAATTTAAGAAATGATCTGAGGAGCAAATACTTTTGATTTCAAGTCCTTTGAAAAACCTTTTATTTATTTATTCTGTTTTCGGATTCTAATAGGAAAGTTATTTGGCAAAGTACAGATGGGCGGAAGGGGAAAATGCAACTCTATCTGAATTTGAGGAGGTGCTGAAAGCAATGAATATGTCACCTCTAATTCCTCTATTACCTCGGATTTTCAACTTATTTGCAACAATCGTGATGGAACCGTAGACATGAGAGAGATACTCTGTGGATTTTCCAGCCTCAGGAATTCTCAAAGGAAACGATGCTCTTCGTCTCTGTTTCCAGGTGTATATTTTAAAAAGTACCGATAACCATATATAATATTGAAATTAAAATCTTGTTGCAGTTTTCAAACCTGTCAAGTATATGTATACGAGTGAGTGATAAATATTAATTTAAAGTAAAATTAAGTGTTTATCAAACACTTTTTAGCTACAATAATCCCAAACTACCCCTCAGTCTGAATTGTTTCGTGGCAACATAGCAATGTACTGTTTCAAATTCGTATTTTCTACTACTTCGAAAAACTAGTATAAAAAATTGTGAGCTAATTATGGTTTGTTTGAGCACAGATGTATGATACAGATCGATCTGGGTGCATCACAAAGGAAGAAGTAGCATCCATGCTTAAGAGTAAATCATCTGCTTCCCTTACTTAGTAACTTAATTTTATGATTGTTTTAAATGTATAGGTATGACACATATACAAATTATATTACATTGAGCAAGCTTTGCCAAAGGACTGTCTCCCTGTTGATATTACAGAGCCTGGAAAACTAGATGAAATATTTGATCTGATGGATGCAAGCAATGATGGAGAAGTCACCTACGATGAGTTCAAAGCTGCCTTGAAAAGAGACTGCTCTCTCCAAGATGTTGTCCTTTCCTCTCTTCGTCAGCAATAATTTTCCAACTCTTTTTTTATTCATTCCCCACCTTATCTTGTTAATATAATCTTAATTTCATTTTTTTCGATCTTTCTTCGAAACTCAATGTTATAGGCAACAGAAATTGGTGCCAAGAGAGGTCAAATGACACTTTTAATCGTGTTTATCTGACTATGCATACAATTTTTGACCATCTAAATTACTGCCTTAAGATTTGTTGGAAATTGAAGGACTGCAACTACAAATATGTTGGAAGTAGTTGATTCTAAAGGAATCGTTTGTCTTCTCCCTGAAAATCAATACTTGGAAAACTCTTAAATTCTTCCAAAAATATTTTAAACCTTAAAACTTGGGATGCTAAGGGGCATGCTCAGATGCTCCCAACGGAGCTATCCATTCAACTAGCATTTGATGAGGAGGAAGACAAGTTCAAAACCCTACCTTACCTGATTATGTTTACTCCTTTTATGAAGCCGTCTTTTCACTTCATTCCGGTTTAGTCAACTTGGGTTATGAAGGAATATGGTGTGCAAAAATCATAGATTAGAATTTCGTTTCCAGAACAACCGTCTACATACATTCTTGAAACAACCATTAGGATTGTCGAGGAAGAACAGTGATTCAATTTTGAAGGTTGACATTATGAAAGGATTTGGATATTGATAGTGATGATGGCATCAAACGAGATTGATTTACAGAATTTTGAGAGGCAAGTTTATGTTGAGAACCTTGTCTCACCCAACCAAGCTATGAAGAATTTTTTTCTTTTCTTTTCCTACTAATAAATGTTGTAGGAATATTTACCACCCTGGTTCACAGCAAAAGGCAATTTATGCAAACTGATTATTAAGTGATTATCCAAGTTAATTTTATGTAGGTATTCAAAGATTTTATGAACTAAAAGCAAGAATATGAAATCCACAACAGAAGCTGTTCAATGATATAATAAAATTTTATATTGTTTGCTTACCAAATGATCAGTTGAGCTAACTCAAATCTTTCCGTAATTGTACCAGCGCCTGCATGTCTGATGAGCGTCACTGGTTAGAAAAAAATGTGCTTTGAGGATCCCAACCGGCCATCACTGACCACAAAAAGGATCCAGCTCTAGATCATTGCACACCGAAATGATGCAAGAGAAATTCAAGACAAGGAAATAGCTGCATATCATAAACCAGAAACAACTAGATTCATTTTTGATTGGTAAAGCAGAAACAACCATCAACACAGCCAACCAAACAACAACTATATCAGCAAGCTGGTGTTTTGTTACTCCTCTTCATCCATATTCCTATTGCTAGTCCTAAGGAGAAGGAGAAGTAACAAACTGCCTAGGCACACTAAATATGTCCTTCTCTGCAAAAGGAGATGTCCACTCGCACAAGCCAGATGAAGATGATGTTTCTGTAACCACTCCACCGTCTTGCAACCCCGAAATGCAAGTGCCATTTGCACTGCCCATCCCCATGCCAGAATTGTTCCTCAGTAGAGAAGAAAGTTCAAACCACAACCCATTAGATTTGGATGACGATAAGCTTGTATCCAAGGTCCAATCTATACTGGTGTAGTCACACTCAGGCATCGAGCCTCCAGAATTCCAATCTACATGAGAAGATGAGCCTAAATTTCCAGTAGAGCCCCAACTTGCAAAGAGTCCAAGAGAAGATGGAACCGCAAGTGAAGGCGAAGACATACCATTTGTGCTCCATGAACCCCTAGGCTTGGACAGAGTTGTAGCTGAAGGAGATGATGAACCTACTGTGCTCCATGAACCTCCCAAACTAGCTGACGAAGAATTTACCTGGTTGTGCGTGTAAGGTATTTCTTTATAAGGAGCTTGTTGGTAGAACAGCTCGGAGCTCTGGTTTTCTGTGCTAACACTTCCTGTACTATGAATTATCTTCCCATTTGGCCTTACATTTTCAACAGCCGGAACATTTTTTGCATTCCATCCAGCAGTCACGGAAGGTGATGCAGTAACACTAGAGACTGGGATCTGCTTGGCAATCAGGGATTGAGGACGCTGCATCACAATCACAGGCACCCTTATTTGTTGCATATTTTTCCCTTCATTTCCAACAACAGCATGTTGAACCTCTACTTTTGCAGGAGATACTACTTGCATAGGTGTTGCAGCTGTCATTGGAACAAGACTTGAACCACTGGCAACCCACCGTTTATCTGCCAGTGGCTTTGGTTGATTTGTACCTGGTGATTGCAGGTTTCTACTTCCAGGTTCTGGAAAAGTTGATTGAACTGCGGCTGCCACCTTGGTATAGTTAAAATCTTGATCATTCCTTCTCTGTTGTATTGTAAAAGGAGATACAAGTTTTTCTAGCGGTCTCACCAGGTTCTTGGTGTCAGCAGTGTCATCTGGCTTCAGCAGAGTAGCCGGTAGTTCATGCTTCTGCACTTTTAAACCATCTTCTGTCTTATCAAGATCACCTTCACAGGCAACAACCGCTCTTTCAACCTCCTGCTTTGTACATTTACACTTAACCTCCATTTCCGAGATGCGTGCAAGCTCTTCACTGATATCAATTTTCAAGTTCCCACCACTTTCAAGCTTAGGGTCCTTATTACAAGCTTCTTCACTCACCTCAAAAAGCCAGTTCACTGATTCCTCTACCCTGCCCTCATTCAACATAAGAGCCAAGGTTGCCCGCTCAGATGAGAAACCCATAGCCACGAGCTGCTGCGAAAGTACTTCAAGTTTTCTTGACATTAGATAGCCACAGCAGCGCTCATGCAACTCCTGAGCCCGCTTCTCCTTCTGACGCTGGTGCTTTCTCTCATTCTTTGCACGAATTTTTTCTCGCTTGTCATTGTCAGAACTGGGTATCGGTTCATGCCTAGTGGTTGAATTGGAAAACTTATCTTTTGGGTCTTCTGACTCACCAGAGCAGCTGCCATTGTTTGAAACCGAATCATACTCGGATAATGTTCCATGTGGGCTACTAGAATGCTCATCTGTGTCATCAATATTTCGGAACCGACTATTATCATGGTAAGGTGAAGAAGAGGCAACAGATGATGTATCTAGGGTATGGAATGTCCCTGAGATGGGATTGTAAGCACTAGGTGGTATTCCGTTCCCAGTATTGGTAGATCCAGTAGGCTTAATTGATTCTTTTTGTTGCTCTTTGGCAGCTCTTCCAGAGGACTTGGACTTAGACTTTGACGCTGGAGACATTTCCCTCTGTTTATATTAGGTGATATTCTGAAAAAGTAAATAAAAAGTTAAATGATAGGATGCAGATATTCATGTCATACTATCCAAATAAAGTTATCACTACATACAACATAATGAAATACATATTATAAAGCCATTAACTGGAAAAAGTGTGTACACACACACACGTATATTCTATTAAAAAAAATTGTAAATATAGAAAAAAAACTCCAAAAAACTCAATAACCAAACTTCAGAAACCATGTCATTACAGCAACAATTTTCAAGCACTGGGAATCCTTTCCATCTTGAGATTTGACGAATGCAAAAATAACTTGCACGATGCCAGCAGTTTATTAATTCAGTCAGGCTGTAGTACAAAGACAAGAAATAAACTCTTCCGAAACACAATAGCCTGCTAATAGAATTTATATCACTTTTAACTCTTAAACAGGCGACTGCACAACATTTTGTACACCGTCCATAAGGGGACTAGTAACAATCTCAGTTGTGCAATCAATGCATAGCAATTGGGTTCAAAGTAACAGTTTATAACAACATCAACGTATTACTTTCAGTTCTAAGGAAGAAAAAAAGATCATTTTCTGAATTCAGACTCTAATGAAACGCATATTATTAATTAAATAATAAAGGTGCAACTGTTTCTCATAAATTTAGTACTATCAATCATTCATCATTGGCACACTGTGTAAAAGATCAACAATTTGAAGTTTGGAAATCATGGATCAATTCATCATATTTTATGTATTAATGCGGAGTCTTTAGTAAATATCTCATTGGAGTTGAAGAAGAAAAACAGGTGTGTTATGTAGACAAGAATCTAAAACTCCAACCACACTAAAGAATATAATGCACTCCATTGCCTAATGTTGTCAAGGAAAAAAAAAAAAAAAAAAAAGAGGAAAATTCAAGCAGTAAATGAAATTGTCACACACAGATTTTCCCTAATGCAAATTGAATGTGGCAATTTAAGTATTTAGATCTATGATTTATAAACAAAGCTTTGAACACCATCACATGAATGATGTGGTAAACAACCCAATCCAATAACTGTCATCTGTATATAACACCATGACCAAATAGTCGGAATAAAAATACAAGTCTCATATCTACTTACGCCGTGAAATCATAATGCACCGCAAACATCAGTAAAATGAGAATCATATGCAAACAATTCAACTGTCAGATAAGTCACCAAAAGTAAATAAATGTACCAGAAGCAAAACCCCCTAACCAATAAAAAAGCATGAGAACACTTATCAAATTGTTGAAACAGGGAATGAACGCCAGTAGATACAAACCGTGAGTAAGTCCATTTTCTGCTTCCTTTGCATTTAAAATTATTAAAACTACTCTCAATGAACCTGAACGAATGACAAATCTCAAAAACATGAACAATTTATAGGATATCCATATATGAAGTAGTACACTTGCCGAGACAAATTCAATGATGAATTGAAAGTAAAATCGCAGCCCCAAAACAAGAGCATTGGTCAAACATGGCACCATTCACCAAACTCAGATTATTAATACCAACGCATTTCCCATTGAAAGACAGAAATAAATCAAATAAAAACCAAATAAATTAACAACGAAAAAATTGGAAAACAGATTCGTATACAATGTTCATCCAGTTCGCCATTCCTATACAGAAAAACAAATACCCAGATACAACATATATATGAAAAAATTATAAAATACAAAAAAAAAAAAAAATCTGACCGCGAAATTAAAACCCACAAGTCCTAGATCTCTCAAAATTAAATTCTACACCCAAAACCCAAATCAGAAAGAGATCAATATCAATGCATCACACTCAATACGAGAGAAAAAAAAAAAAAACGAAACCCACATATAAAAACACAAAAATAATTATAATCAATAAGTAAATAAACAAACCCACATGACATATGAGAATAATTAAACAAATCGAAGATCCATTACTGTGCAAAAATACGAAAAAGAAAAGAATTTCGAAAGAGAAATGATCCCAAAACAAACCTCAAAACGGAGAAATCGATGATGAAGAGTTCCTTGTGTGTTTGGGATTAATGCCTTCTCTATCGCTCGTCGTTTTTGCTTTTATTTTTATTTTTATTTTTTATTTTTGTTTTGTTTTTATTTATTTGTGATTCTCTCTTCCTCTCTTTACTAATGTTGTTGTACCCGAAATTACAATTAGATAATATTTAAATGTGGGTTTGAGTTCCGGGTTGTTGTCATTGTTTGTTTTGGCCTAGAAAAGCTAATTGCTTTTTTTTTCATAAAAGTTTACAGGAAAAGACAATAAGACCCTTTTTCACAAAATCACTTGGATGTGTATTGTATCTTTGTCTCCATTGGTTAATAATTTGGTTATTTTCGAAGATTTTAAGTGTAAAACTATGTTATTAGTGGTCCATTTGAATGGGATTGAGAGGTCTTTAGGGGCA
Source organism: Cedrela odorata (assembly GCA_035584115.1). Lineage (NCBI taxonomy): Eukaryota > Viridiplantae > Streptophyta > Magnoliopsida > Sapindales > Meliaceae > Cedrela > Cedrela odorata. Next base: position 6,306,232 of record JAXCLQ010000006.1, on the reverse strand, counting down.
TTGATGTTATCATATTGTAGTAGGTCGATTATGTTTTTTAAATACTTAATTTGTAATTTGGGAATTAGGGTTTGTGGTGGTGGGAAATGGTTTTTTTTTTTAAATATTCATGATGCAGTTACACCAGAGACTGGGATCTGCTTTGCATTCATGGATTGAGGACGTTGCATCACGATCACTGGCTCCCTTACTTGCTGAATAGTTTTCACTTCACTTCCAACAACAGCCTGCCTAACTTCTATTTCTGCAGGAGGTACTACTTGCAATGGTGCAGCTGCCGCCAATGAAACAGTAGGGCTATAACCACTAGTAGTCCACGGTTTATCTGCCAGTAAATTTGACTCATTTGGAACAGAAGACAGCAGGTTTCTACTTCCAGGTTCTGAATATGTTAATGGAACTGTAGCTGCTGCCTTGGTATAGTTAAAATCTCGTTCATTTCTTCTCTGTTGTCTTGTAACTGGAGCTAAAAAAATTTCTTGCGGCCTCACCATGCTCTTGGTGTCAGCAGTGTCCTCTGGTTTCAGTGGAGTGGCAGCTGGTTCCTGCTTCTGCTCTTTTATACTATCTTCTGCTTTACCAAGATCACCTTCACAGGCAACAACAGCTCTTTCAATCTCCTGCTTTGAACATTTATACCTCACCTCCATTGCCACAATACGTACGAGCTCTTCACTAATATCAATTTTCAGGTTCCCACCACTTTCAAGCTTAGGGTCCTTATTTTTAGATTCTTCTTCACTCGCCTCAAAAAGCCAGTTGACAGATTCCTCTACCCTACCCTCATTCAACATAAGAGCCTAGGTTGCCCGCTCAGATGAGAACCCCGTTGTCACAAGCTGCTGAGAAAGTAATTCCAGTTTTGTTGACATTAGATAGCCAAGCAGCGTGTTGGATATAATTTTTTTTTTTATTTATAGGCCTACGTATATATAATAATTATATATCATTATTATATATAATAATTGTATATGATACGCTATTATAAGGTTAAATTCAATTAAAGTAATTTAAAAAAATATTAAGTTTGGAGCTTTATTGATTAATTTTAATGTGTAAAGATCTAATAGTCTAATTTTTATTTTTATGATAGGCTAAAATAAAAATAAGACATATCAAAAGGTGTATATTAGAGTTATGGTCTCCAAGTCAATATAAAAATGGGTTTTTGTTTTTTCTATCATCCCATCATCAGAAAAGAGATAGTAAGCCTTCATAAGCAAATCATAAGATTTGACTTAGAAGATTAAAAACTTTAATTTAAAAATCACATTAATCTCATAGATTCAAGTACACTTTCGTATCCAATTTATTATTTTCTTGATGATTTAACATGAATGATCATGTTTTGTGATGATATTATTCATATATAGAATTTATAACAAGTGGTATTAGAGTCTTTTCATATTGAATCATTGAGTATTCAGAATTAATTTTATTTATTGTGTTCATATATATATATATATATATTATTTATAATATCTGTAGAATGATTATTCAGATTGGTGCTATATCCTGACATTTTCTTTAGTTATAACATTAAAAAAAAAAATGTTGAACTGAAGACTTCTGGTTGAAGAATTTTAGCTTTGGAGTCGAATGATTGTTAAGGTTAACGTATTTATTTTGCTTCAGTTCTTATGTATGTAGGGCCAGTTTAGGCGAATTAATGTAACAACTTTTGCATAATGTTCAATTTAAATAGGATAATTAATAAAATTTGAATCGTTAACTATCCATTTTCCTTTTAATTAATATGACAGTACCTGCAAGGTGATATTGTGAGGGAAGTTTTGGATACAATTAATATATTATATGCATATTAATTAATATTACTTTTTTGTTATATGAACATGATTTAAAATATAATATATATATATATATATATAAATTCAAATTTTGGTGCAATTATTATTTTTTAAATTACTAGTGTTCTAAAATAAATTGATTGAAACAACATGCTACCAAAGTAGCCTCTTTTAAATAAATTAATTTATTTTTGGGACATAAAGATGGTTGTGTGTATGTAATTCATGTGGATATTGACCGACCCAAAGGAAGATCAATATTTGATTGAATCACGTATACACCTGTGGTAATAAATATATGATAATTATTAAGTGTTCTATGTGAAGACTAAATGTTAATGTTGTATTATGTATCTTGTGATGGGCTGTACCATTATTTGAATTGATTTAAGTATAATATAGAACTTATGTGAGCATTGTTTCCTTATTTTATTTTATCATTTTCAATTGCAAGTTCTATTGCTAATATTTCTGCTAGCATCAATTCAATTCACATGCTAAATGGCACAAACTTTAAGGTATGGCAAGAAAATTTTATGATTGTTCTCGGTGTCATAGATCTAGACCTTGCACTTCGACAGAACAACCCCCTGTTTTTACAGATAAAAGTTCCAATGAAGATAAAAGGGACTTTGAGAAGTGGGATCATTTCAATCGCATGATTCTTATGATCATAAAGCGTGCTATTCCGAAAGCTTTTAAGGACACTATGTCCGAAAAGGTTACAACAACTAAATATTTCCTTGCAGAAATTGAGAAAATGTTTGCCAAGAATAAAAAGGCTGAAACAAGTATACTTTTGGCAAACCTTATTTCAATGAGGTATATAGGAAAAGGAAACATAAGGGAGTATATCATGGAGATGTCTCATCTTGCTTTAAAACTAAAGGCACTTAAGTTAGAGCTATCTGAGGATTTGCTTGTGCACTTAGTTTTGATATCTCTTCCTACACAGTTTAGTCAATGTAAGGTGAGCTATAACTATCAAAAGGACAAATGGTCCCTTAATGAGCTCATCTCACATTGTGTGCAAGAAAAGGAAAGAATGAAGCAAGAAAAGACAGAAAGTGCTCATATGACTACAACCTCCAAGAATAAGAATAAGAAAATGAAGAAAGATAAGGAAGCTGCAATTGTTTCACCTATAAAGAAACAATAAAATCAACAAGAAGATGAATCTACCTATTTTTGCAAGAAAGGTAGACACATGAAAAGGGAATGTACCAAATATCTTGCTTGGTGTGCAAAGAAAGGTACACTTCTCTCTTTGGTTTGTTCTGAGGTTAATTTAACTTCTATACCCAGACACACTTGGTGGATAAATTCTAGTGCTACTACTCACATAAGTGTGTCTATGCAGGGTTGCTTAAGTTGCTGCAAGCTAAATGATGATGAAAGATTCATCTATGTGGGCGATGACAAAACAATTGAAGTTGAGATTATAGGGACTTTTAGGTTATTATTAAAGACTGGTTGTTATTTGGATTTGAATGAGACTTATATTGTACTGTCATTTAAGCGGAATTTGATTTCTATATCTGTTTTGGACAAATTTGGATATTGTTGTTCATTTGAAAATAGTAAATTCAGTCTTTCTCAAAATTCAAATCTTATTGGCACTGGTTCTTTATCTTTTCATAATAACCTATATTTGCTTAAAACGGTTGCCTTATTCAATGAAACCTTGCATATAAGTTCATGTGGTATAAAACGAAAATTAACCAATGAGAATTCTACTTCATTATGGCACAAGCGTTTAAGTCATATCTCTAAACAGAAAATTGAGAGACTTGTGTCTGACGGGATTCTTGACCCCCATGATTTCACAGGTTTTGAAATTTGTGTTAATTGTATAAAAGGGAAACATACAAACATAAGGAGATTAGTTGCCAACAGGACTTCAAACGTCTTAGAACTAATACATACGGATATTTGTGGGTTATTCCCTAAGGTTTCTTAGAATGGTCAACAATATTTTATTACATTCATAGAAGATTTCTCACAATATAGCTACCTATATCTCATTCATGAGAACTCCTAGTCACTGGATGTGTTCAAGAGTTACAAAGCTGAAGTTGAGAACCAACTCAACAAAAGGATTAAAGGCATCAGATCTGACTGTGGTGGAGAGTACTATGGCAGATATAATAAATCAGGTGAATAACGTCCATGACCATTTGCTAAGTTCCTAGAGGAGTGTGGTATCGTCCCACAGTACACCATGTTAGAAAGTCTTAGCATGAATGGTGTTGCTGAAAGGTGAAATAGAACACTTAAAGACATGGTGAAAAGTATGATTAATCATTCTACCTTGCTAGCATCCCTCTAGAGAGAAGCTTTAAAACCTGCAGCTTACATACTCAATAAAGTTCCAACTAAAGCAACTATCAAAACTCCATATGAGCTTTAGACGGGTAAAAAGCCTAGTTTAAAGCACTTTCACACTTGGAGTTGTCTAGTTGAGGCAAGGCCTTATAGGCCAAATGAAAAGAAACTGAACTCCAGAACTATCAGCTGCTGTTTTGTTGAATATTTTGAGAGGTCAAGGGGTTACAAATTTTATGATCCTACAACTAAGTCAATTTTCGAGACGGAGAATGTTCGGTTCTTTGAGGGTGTTGAGTTTTGGGAGAGAGGTAAAGTTAAGGACTTTGTCTTTGAAGAGGAATTTGTTTCTCTTCCTGCAGTTGTTATTGACAATGATTATGCTCTTATTCATAACATTAATCAAATAATAAATCCAGATCATTAAGACAATGTCGAAGAACTCCCAATCCAAAATCAAGTAATTGCTCATAAAGAGCAAACTCAACAATCTCAAGAGCAAATGTCATTAAGGAGATCCACTAAAAAAAGGAGAAATGCAATTCCAAATGATTATATTATCTTTCTCTAAGAACATGAAGATGACATTGGAATGGTAAAAGATGATACAATCAACTTCCGTTAGGCCATGCAAAGTTCTAATTCTCAAAAGTGGATTGATGCCGTGAATGAAGAGATTAAGTCTATAAAAGACAATGATGTTTGGGATTTCATCTCATTGCCTAAAGGTACAAAGCCGATCGGTTACACATGGATATTTAAGACCAAAAGGAATTTAAAGGACGATGTAGAGATATATAAGGCTCGTCTTGTTGCAAAGGGCTTTACTCAAGAGAAAGACATTGACTTAAAAAGACTTTCTCTCCAATTTTTTTTGAAAGACTCTTTCAGAACTATTATAGCACTTGTGGCATATTTTGACCTTGAGTTGCATCAGATGGATGTAGAGACTGCGTTTCTCAATGGTGACATTGATGTGACGATTTATATGGTGCAGCTAGAAAACATTGTGTCAGGAAACTCAAAGCAAATGATTTGTAAATTAAAGAAATCCATCTATAGGCTTAAGCAAGCTTCCCGTGAATGGTATCACAAATTTCATTAAGTAATTATTTTGTTCGGTTTTGAGATGAATGTTGTTGATGATTCTGTATACTACAAGTTCAATAGGAGTAAACATATTTTTCTGGTTTTATATGTCAATGACATGCTGCTTGCCAGTAACGATATAGGCTTACTGCACAAAATCAAGATATTTCTAACAAAGAAATTTGAGATGAAAGATCTTGGGGACGTCTCTTTTGTAATAGGCATACAAATACATTGAGATTGTTCTTGGGGTATACTAAGGTTATCACAAAAGAGCTATATTGAGAAGGTACTTAAAAGATTTGGTTTGCAGAATTGTAAACCAGGTGACACCCCTGTGGCTAAGGGAGACAAGTTCAGTCTCAGTCAATGCCCTAAGAATGAGCTTGAAGTTAAAGAGATACATAAGATTCCTTATGCATCAGCTGTAGGGAGTCTCATGTATGCTTCGGTTTATATGTGTCCGGATATAGCATACATTGTTGGGATGTGGCGCAAGTACTTAAGCATTCCAAGAATGGATGGAAAACCGCCGAACGAGTCATGCAGTATTTACAAAGAACAAAAGATTATATGCTCACATATAAGAAATCGGATCAGTTGGAGATCATTGGGTATTTTGATTCTGATTTTGCTGGATGCCAAGATAGTCGGAGATTCACATCAGGCTATATCTACCTGCTGGCTGGAGGAGCTATTTCTTGGAAGAGTGCTAAGCAGATACTCATAGTTTTTTCTACCATGGCAATGGAGTTTATAACATATTATGAGGCATCCAACCATGGAATATGGTTGCAAAATTTTGTCACTGGGTTGCGAATTATAGGTCGAATTGAAAGACCACTTAAGTTATTTTGTAACAATAAAGCGGCAGTATTATATTCCAACAACAACAGAAGCTTACTAAAGTCGAAACACATAGACATTAAGTTCTTAGTTGTTAAAGAAAGAGTTCAAAGTGATTAAGTATCTATAAAGTATATTGAGACAAACTCCATTGTTGTGGATTCGCTTATTAAGAGATTATCACTCAAGGTCTTTCATGAACACACTATTCATACAGGTGTTACATCTCTTGAGGATGTATCATTTTAGTGGAAGTTTATATTTTAAATGCATTTTCATTTTTAGACATATTTTATGGATAATTATGATTATTTTTCTGCAGAAATAAAGTTTATAATTTATTTTCACTCTAAATATGTTTGGTTTAATCTTACTAAATAATAAGGTTGAACCAGTTAGAAATAGGCATGTTAAGATTACATTGCATGAAATTTTCATGCCACACATTCATACTTGATCTAGGTCGTTCATTATATTAATATATGTGACTATTGGTGAGATATGTAATGAAGACCGCTTTGATCTCATATTGATATAATTGATGGACGGGATTGATTAGAGATACTTTTAGTAATAATAACAGTTTTGAGTTTGTAAGGTTATATTATGATATACAACTATAAATTGATATATGTGGCCCAAGGGGGAGATTGTTGGATATAATTTTGTTTTTATATTTATAGGCTTACATATCTATAATAATTGTATATCATAGGCTATCATAAGGTTAAATCTAATTAAAGTGATTTAATAAAATATTAAGTTTAGGGTTTTAGGCTTCTCATAAAGTATAAATTAATTTTAATGTGTAGAGACCCAATTATTTAATTTTTATTTCTACGATGAGTTAAAATAGAAATAAGACATATCAAAAAGTGTATATTAGAGTTATGGTCCTCAAGTCAATATAAAAAAGAATTTATCTTTTCTATCATTCCATTATAAAAAAAGAGATAACAAGCCTCCGTAAGTAAATCACAAGTTTTAACTTGAAAAATTAAAAATTTTAAGTTAAAAATCACGTTAATCTCATAAATTCAAGTATGCTTTCGTATCTAATTTATTATTTTCTTATTGATTTAATATGTATAATTTTGATTTGTAATAATATTATTTACGTATAAAATTTAAATCACAGCGCTCATGCGTGCCCGCTTCTCTCGTTGACGCTGGTGCTTTTTCTTATTTTTTATAAGAATCTTTTCTCGCATGTCATTGTCAGAGTCCAGTATTGGGTCTTGACGAGTAGTTGAATTGGAAAACTTCTCTTTTGGGTCTTCTGACTCACCAGAGCAGCTGTCATTATTGGCACCTGAATCATACCCAGATACAGTTCCATTTGGGCTGCTAGAGTGCTCATCTGTTTCATCAATATTTCGAAACCGACCATTATCATGGTAAGGGGGAGAAGTTGCAACTGATGACATATATAGGGTATGGAATGTCCCTGAGATTGGATTGTAAGCACTTGCTGGAATTCCATTTCCAGTGTTGGCAGATCCAGAAGGCTTAGTAGAAGCCTTTTGTTGATCCTTGGCAGCTTTTCCAAAGGACTTAGACTTGGATTTTGATGCTAGAGGCATCTCCCTCAAATAAAATCAGGTGATATTCTGAAAAATTTTAATAACAAATCAATTGATAGGATGATGATTCTACTATAAAAATAAATATAATTGTCGATATATAAAAAAAAAACTGTAACAACTCGATAACAAAGAATCAGAAACCATGTCCTTATTGCAACAATCTGCAAGTGCAGGGAATCCTTCCCATCTCAACCTTTCGTTCATACACCTAATAAAGAGTGTATCATATTGACAAGCATCTAAAATCCCAACCATGAGTAGCTACACCTACAAAATACTTGATGGAAATCTGAACTTCAGGGCCTAATATCATCAAGGAAACAAGAAAAAGAGAATTGAAACCGATGGTCAATAATTTACGTGTACACTCCAGGCCATCTAGATCACATTGCCAAACATACGATTCCAAAAGCAAATTGTGTGTACCAATTGAAGTATTTACATCTACAATCTACAATTGGTGATGCATGAAACAAAACTTTGGATAACATCACTAACAAAATAGGTGGCACATCCCAATCAAATAATAATCATCCACGGAGAAATCGATGATGAAGAGTTCTTTGTGTGTTTGGGATAAATGCTTCTCTATCGCTCATCGTTTTTGCTTTTATTTTTATTTTTATTTTTTATTTT
>JAXCLQ010000006.1:6287424-6297842 GCA_035584115.1 Cedrela odorata | reverse complement strand
AAAAAATTTATTAGTATGTTAATTGTAAATAAAATTTAAATATATATTTATTTTTAAAATAAGTTTCATTTTTTATTAAATAAAATTTTTATTGTTAATTTTTATTTTTTACAAAATTTTTTGGTCATTTTTTAATTTCTTTAATTTTAAATTATTAAAATACTTCCTGATTTTTTAAAATTTACATAATAAATTTACATCTTTATAGTAAATTTAATAAATTTAATGTAACTAATTATTATTTATTAGATAAAATTTATACAAATAAAAAAATTAAAATATTAAAATATACACGATTACTGTAATTTTAAGGTTTTATATTTTAAGGTTTGAGTACTGTAAAATTATTACTGTAGTGTTTAATTGGTTATGAGGATAAAATTATTTAAATTATTTAAAATTAAATCGTTTGATAAAAAGAAATTATAATTGATCAAATTCATAAATAGTAAATAAATAGTGATTATTTCGAGAATTTTTTTTCGTTATTTTTGTTTTTATTTTTTATTTCTTTATTTATTTTTACTAATGGATTCTCTCTCTCTCTCTCTCTCTCTCTCTCTCTCAACAAATGTTGCTGTTCTTGTACCCGAAATTGCAATTAGATCATATTTAAATGTGGGTTTCAGTTCCGGGTTGTTTTCTTTGTTAGTTTTGGCAAAAAATACATTGTTTTCCCTAAAAGTTGACAAAAAATACAATAAGATCCTTTTTCAAAACTAATGCCAACGACCCCTCTTATGTTATCTTTTAATATTATAATTGCAAAACAGTCCCATCATATTTTTATATTTACATAATAAAATTATTTAATTAAAATTTATAAATTAGTAAATAAATAAATAAAAATTATATTCTGATGATACTCAAAATTTTCCCTTCAACTCTTAATATTAATAAATATATTAATATTTAAAAAACAAGAGGTCATATTGCTTATCTCAAACGAACATGAATAAATGAATGTCAAGTCAATTAAAGTTAACGATGGAATCCTCTGCATAAATAATACAATAAATTTATTAATTAGGGAAACAAATTAAATTTAATTTAATTACTTTATTGAGCCGGCAAAAGTTAGGAAAAAGTCAATGCAGTCCCCCTTCTCTTCCATATTAAAAATTTCTTCAAGGTTTCCGGTTTTTGACGTTTTCCCAGAATATTTTATTCACATTACAGGCATCAGTCAAAAATACGGACTTCCATGGTATGACGGACGTATCAGAAAATCCCACTTTGCTCATCTCGTCTTCTTCCATTTCCAGGTATTTACGTGGGATTAATTTCTCTGCTTTTAAATTTATTTATTTTTCGAAATTATTTTCCGTTGACCATTACGATTGTCTGGGTTTTATTTTAAATATGAATAAATTTATCTTTTGTTGACGTTGTCAGGCACCCAAATGGTTTCAAATGGTTTCCTTCAAAGCTCAAGCGGCAAGCGATCAAGCAGAGCTTTCAAGTTGCAGCTAAAGCGATACGGATTCAACATGTCATGGTTTCCAAAACTTGGAGCTTTTATTATTGGTTTGCCTGTTCTATTCATAGTCCTGTTGTTGATTTACAGAGATGAAGGACTAAATCTAATCACTGCTGCTGGTAAGTCCATGGCTGATTTAATTTATTTTTCAAGTGATTTGGGTTTTTTCTTTTTCTTTTTTTTCATTTCATTCCTGCGATATTCTTGAAATACAACTTGCAAGCCATATCAGTAACAGTAAGTTTTTTATTTGTTGGTTGAATAATTTATGTTGTTTATTATGATGTTTCAATGGAGCGTCGGAGGGAACTCTATTGAAATAAAATCAGCCAAAGATTTTGCAGGTTAAGATTGTTGCCATGATTGGGGAATTTGGTCATAATAAGTAGTAATGAATCTTTAAGCATGGACCGTTGGAGAGTAAACTCTGTTGAAATCAAATCAGCCAAAGATTTTGCAGGTTAAGATTGCTGTCATGATTAGGAAATTTGGTCCTAATAAGAAGTAGTAATGAATCTTAAAGCATGGAACTGCAATTTAGTAAATAAGCCTAGACAAATCAGATATGTCCTCAGTTTGCATAAGAATTTTGGTCAAAACCCCTCTTTAGCTCAGTTCGCATTCACTAGTATTTTTATGTTATTGTGTTTCGCATATCATAGTGTAGAGAGGTTCTCTGTGTATAAATCTATGTCACTGTTCGATTCTTAGGGTATGTTTGGGGTCGAGGTGCTGTGACTTTAATCCACAGCTGCTGAAGAATGAAATCACTTATAAGTAGAAGCACAACTATCCCAAACATATCCTTCTTGTCAGGCCTTAACTTTAAATGCTTATGTTGGAGAACTTTTGGTTCAAGTGGTTAACTAACATGATACAGAACTAAGCTCTCATGTTCTACTTTGTCTCAATGCTCCTTTTACAAATAGAAGTGCATTTGATTTTTTCCTCTAACTTGCAGTATCTAGTATCCCTTGCAATCTTTTATCTGCTAATTGTACTCCATTTTCCTCCTATTTTTCAGGGTTAAAACATGATTCTTCTCAACTTGCCAGTGACAAACTGCTCGGCGGGCTTCTGGTGCCAGACTTCCATAAAGCATCTTGCTTAAGCAGATACCAATCTGTCAAATATCGCAAATCTTCACTGCATAAACCTTCTTCCTACCTTGTTTCCAAGTTACGAGATTATGAAAAGCTTCATAAAAGTTGTGGACCTTACACCAAGCCTTATAAAACAAGCATGAAACAACTGATGTCTGGTCAAATTGATAGTTCCTTGGAGTGTAAGTATGTAGTTTGGGTAGCTTTTTGTGGCCTAGGAAACAGGATATTGAGCATAACTTCAGCTTTTCTGTATGCTCTTCTTACAAACCGAGTTCTGCTCATTAATGAAGAACCAGACATGGCTGATCTCTTCTGTGAGCCATTTCCGGATTCATCATGGTTATTGCCTATGGACTTTCCCTTCAAGGATCAACTCTACAGTTTTGAGCAGAATTATGCTCATAGTTATGGAAATATGCTAAAGAACAGTACGATAAATGCTTCAACAGAGCTGCTGCCGTCATATCTTCATCTTTATCTATCACATGATTACGATCATCATGACAAGCTCTTTTTCTGTGATCAAGAGCAAACTATTCTAAGAAAAATACCCTGGTTGATTATGAAATCAAATGTCTACTTCCTTCCATCTCTTTTCCTGATGTCTTCTTTTGAGGAAGAATTAGACAAGCTATTTCCAGACAAAGAAACTGTTTTCCATCACTTGGGAAGGTATCTTTTTCATTCCTCTAATCAAGTATGGAGTCTAATCACTAGATACTACAAGCAGTACCTGGCCAAAGCAGAAGAGCGGATTGGCATCCAAATAAGAGTGTTTGATAACGAAACTAGTCCTGTTCAATATGTTATGGATCAAATTTTGTCCTGTACTCATAAGGAAAAGTTGATACCTGAAGTGGATATAGATAGATCTGTAGATGCTCCATCTGGAAAAGGGATATCGAAGGCTGTTCTTATAACATCTTTGATCCCTGATTACTTTGAGAAAATGAAGGATATGTATATGAAGCATCCAACTTTGAATGGGGAAGTGATTTCTGTCTATCAGCCTAGTCATGAAGAAGAACAACAATCCTATAATAATTTGCACAACCAGAAGGCATGGGCTGAAATCAATCTTCTAAGTATGACAGATGTTCTAGTCACCAGTGCATGGTCAACCTTTGGCTACGTGGCTCAAGGTCTTGGAGGTAAGAAGCCGTGGATACTGTACAAGATAGAGAATCGAACAGTACCGGATCCTGTTTGTAGTCAAGGCATGTCAATGGAGCCTTGTTTTCATGCTCCTCCAGTTTATGACTGCAAGGCGAAGAGTGAAGTGGATACTGCTACTCTTGTTCCTCATTTGAGGCATTGTGAAGATATACGTTGGGGAATTAAGCTGTTTAATATTTCTCATTAGTTATAGCTGTAAATATTTTCCACTATTGGATTTTATTATGCAGTTTTTTGGAATGATAGCCTTAAAAACATCATTTTAGGATACACACATGGATGTAGTATTATACATACATTGTGATTCAAATTTATGTGAGATTATATGTTTTATTGTTGCTGATTTTGACTCCCTTGTCAAGAAAATCAAGGTGTGAAAGATGTATTTAGGATGAGTTGCATTTTATTTATATATTTCTATAAAATGCTTCCTTACAAGTATGTTTACTTGTATCAGTGTATATGAAATTATGTTTTAATCTGAAATATGAGAATAGTATTTATATGGAGCAAAGCCAGCCAGCTATGAATTCATAGAATTCATTAAGAGTTTAGGGGTAAGCTGATAATTATTAAAATATCATGAATAATTCTAAATTAATTATCTTTTTTTATCATGTAAAAAGTATTTGCAAATATATTGATAGAAATCTAACTTCAATTGTTGTACCCATCAATTCTGTATAATATGAAGCCAATTATCAAATTGGTATATTTTAAATGGAGATATTGTGTCTTTTAGTCCCCTAGTTGTCAAGTATAAATGACCAAGTAAAAGTGAATATTTTACCCTAAATTTGTTGCGACTTTCAAAATTAAACACTACGAGCATCAGTTGCAATGGACTAGGGTCAGTCAGATTAAGATAACCAAATCGAATATATCTATTTTTGTGACAACAAAAAAGTAGCTCATGAACCAAATTGTCATTCACGTGGATGAGCTTAAGAGAATGCACAACTGGCTCAAGCATTCTATTTTCCCCATTAAGGTCTTTATAAGTTCAAACAAGGCAATAAAACCGACAGCTTAACAGTATCATATGGTTTGTGGGAAAGTGGTTCTTACGGTAAAGTTACTTTTCCGGAGGTGAATTCAATGGAACAAGTTCACTGATAGTAGAAATACAAATATTGCTTGCTTAACAAATGGGTTGTTTTCTTTTTCTTTTTTGAGCCCTTAATCTTTCAATGATGGCACCAATGGGATAGAGTGATGCTATTCAACCCTCACTTTTATCTTATCAGACCCCTGTTATCACTTGAGTTTTAAAGGTTAACGCTATGACCAAGTTAAATGTAAGGTCTGAGTGGCACCTCTCTGCGCCATCACTTGTTGGACAGCAACCAGTCAATGCTGACCAGAAGAGGGATCGAACTTCAAGATCATTGCACAATCAAAACAATGCTAGAGAACTTCAAGACAATGAAATAACTGCATATTCATAAGCCAGAAATAACTAGATTCATTTTTGATTGGTAAAGCAGACACGGCCAACCAAACATCAACTAGACCAGGAATCTGTGTTTTTCTTTCTCATCTTATCCCAGATTCCGATGACTGGTACTAAGGAGAAGGAGAAGTAACAAACTGCCTAGGTACACTAAATATGTCCTTCTCTGCGAAGGGAGAGGTCCATTCACGCAAGCCAGCAGGAGATGATGTTTCTTGCACTACTCCATTATCCTGCAACCCTGGCGTGCAGGTGCCATTTGCACTGCCCATCCGCATGCCTGAACTGTTCCTCAATAGAGATGAAAGCCCAAACCATAACCCACTAGTTTTGGATGAAGCTAGGTTCATGTCCAAAGTCCAATCTATACTAGTGTAGTCGCACTCTGGCATCAAGCCCCCAGTATTCCAATCTACATGAGACGATGAACCTAAAGTTCCAGCAGAGCCCCAACTTGCAAAAAGACCGAGAGAAGATGGAACTGCAAGTGAAGGTGAAGACATACCCATAGTGCTCCATGAACCCCGAGGCTTGGATGGGGATGTAAGTGAAGGAGATGATGAACCTATTTTACTCCAAGAACCTCCCAAACCTGCTGAAGAAGAATCTAGTGGGTTGTGCATGTATGGGATTTCTTTATAAGGTGCTTGTCGGTAGAACTGCTCCGAGTTCTGGTTCTCCACGCTGAGACTTCCTGTACCATGAAGCATCTTCCCATTTGGCCTTACATTTTCAACAGCTGGAACACATTTTGCATACCATCCAGTAGTCACTGAAGGTGATGCAGTTACACTAGGGACTGGGATCTGCTTGGCATTCATGGATTGAGGATGATGCATCACAATCACAGGCTCCCTTACTTGCTGAATACTTTTCCCTTCACTTCCAACAACAGACTGGCGAACTTCTATTTTTGCAGGAGGTACTATTTGCAAAGGTGCAGTTGTTGTCAATGAACCAGTAGGGCTAGAACCACTAGCAGCCCACTGTTTATCTGCCAACAACTTTGACTGATTTGGAACAGGAGACTGTAGGTTTTTACTTCTAGGTTCTGAATATGTTAATGGAACTGTAGCTGCTGCCTTGGTATAGTTAAACTCTCGTTCATTTCTTCTCTGCTGTATTGTAACTGGAGCTAAAAAATTTTCTTGAAGCCCCACCATGTTCTTGGTGTCAGCAGTGTTCTCTGGTTTCAGCGGAGTAGCAGGTGGTTCCTTCTTCTGCACTTTTATACTATCTTCTGCCTTATCAAGATCACCTTCACAGGCAACAACAGCTCTTTCAATCTCCTGCTTTGAACATTTATACCTCACCTCCATTGCCATGACACGCGCAAGCTCTTCACTAATATCAATTTTCAGGTTCCCGCCACTTTCAAGCTTAGGGTCCTTATTACAAGCTTCTTCACTCACCTCAAAAAGCCAGTTGACTGATTCCTCTACCCTGCCCTCATTCAACATAAGAGCCAATGTTGCCCGCTGAGATGAGAACCCCATAGCCACAAGCTGCTGAGAAAGTACTTCAAGTTTTCTTGACACTAGATAGCCGCAGCAACGCTCATGCAACTCTTGAGTTCGCTTCTCTTTCTGACGCTGGTGCTTTCTCTCATTCTTTGCGCGAATCTTTTCTCGCCTGTCATTGTCGGAACCCGGTATCGGGTCTTGACGAGTAGTTGAATTGGCAAACTTTTCTTTTGGGTCTTCCGACTCACCAGAGCAGCTGCCATTATTGGAAACTGAATCATACTCAGATACAGTTCCACGTGGGCTACTAGAGTGCTCATCTGTTTCATCAATATTTCGAAACCGACCATTATCATGGTAAGGGGGAGAAGTTACCACTGATGATGTATCTAGGGTATGGAATGTCCCTGAGATTGGATTGTAAGCACTTGCCGGAACTCCATTTCCAGTGTTGGCAGATCCAAATGGCTTAGTAGAAGCCTTTTGTTGCTCCTTGACAGCTTTTCCAGAGGACTTAGACTTGGTTTTAGGTGCTGGAGACATCTCCCTAAATAAAATTAGGTGATATTCTGAAAAAAGTTAATCAAAAATCAATAGATAGGATACTGAATAAAAACCTACTATCAAAATCAACATAATTGTTGATATAGAAAAAACTCTATAACAACTCAATAACCAAGAATTAGAAGCCATGTCCTTATTGCAACAATCTGCAAGTGCAGGGAATCCTTCCCATCTCAATATTTTGTTCATACATCTAATAATGAGTGTATTGTATTGACAAGCATCTATAAAATGCCAACTATGAGTAATTACACTTACTAAATACCTAATGGTTATTTGAACTTCAAGGCCTAATGTCATCAGGGAAACAAGAAAAAGAGAAGAATTCAAACTGTTAGTCAATAATTTACACATACACTCCTGCCTTCTAGATCACATTGCCAAACATATGAATCCAAATGAAAATTGTATGTACCAAATGAAGTATTTAAATATACAATTGGTGACGCATGAAACAATGCTTTGGATAACATCATCAACAAAACACGTGGCACATCCCAATCAAATAATTATCATCCACAGATAATATAATAGCCAAAAACACTGGGAAAGAGATGTGAACCTCATATCTACTCTACATTCACCCAACTAATCATGTAATCTATCAATTAAACGAGAAACATTTGCAACCAATTTTATCGTCAGATATGTCAAAAAAATAATCATTAAAAAAAATATATGACAATGTGGACATTTCATTCTATTGGAACAGAGAAACAGAACTAATAAATACAAACCAGCAGTTGACATGGGGAAAAATAATTCAAATAATCCAGATAATAATGAATATAACTCAAAAATGTCAATCATTCAGAAGATGTCCAGATATTAAAATGCATACAACTTGCCCCAACAAACTCAATGATGAACGTCAAGTAACCTTTATCAACATGCTGCATAAGTCAAACAGGGGATCATTCATCCAACTTGGATTATAATTAACAAACAATTTATTTAGTAAAGAAAATAAGTAAATAAAACGAAGACCCAAAAAAAATCTGAAACATATAAATATTATCTCCCTACAACATTAGAATTCAACACCAATTCCCCATTTCTATACAGAAAAACCAATTACCCAGATACAATATAGGTATAATAAACTAAAATTTTCACAAAGAAATGGTTAATCTGACCGCAAAATAAAAACCCAAAAGGCTTAGATCTCCCACAGTTGAATTCTTCACTCCAAGACGAAATCAGGAAACAGATCAATATCAATACATCACACCCAAAACAATTATAAAAAAAACCCAAATATAATCTGAATAAATAAACACACATGACATGAATTACACAAATAAAAGATCTATTACTGTAAAAGAATTACAGAAAATAATAAACTTCGAGAAGGAAATGATCCCAAAACAAACCTCAAACGGAGGAGAAATCGATGATGATAATGAAGATGAAGAGATGTTTGTGTGTGCGCTCAATGCTTCTCTATCGCTCGTTTTTTTGCTTTATTTTTTTGTCTTTATTCACGAATTCTCTCTCTAAAAATGCTGTTCTTGTACGCCAAATTAGAATTAGATGTATTTAAATGTAGGGTTTCAGTTCCGCTAGCATTCTATTTCTGTTTTTGCCTAAAATAAGGATCTCGTTTTTATTTTTCGTTTTCACTTTTATTTATTTATTAGGGATAATAACATCTACGTCCTCGGATTTTAAGGTAATACACAATTTACATTTTTTCTTATGTCCCTTCCATCATATTCTATTTATAATTTGTTAATAAAATTAATAATTTGTCTTTTGTACCCATAAAAACTTTGAAACTTAGTACATTATAAGTATTTTTGTTACACAATACTTGAAATATCTTAAACAAAAACTTAAAATAAGTAACAACAAAAATTGAACGTATTTTATATCCACTATATTATAGCCAAATACAAAACATATAAGTTTTATGATAGGTTAATTTCGGGATTTTAACAATTAAATTATTAATTTTTATTAACAAAATTTTATCATAATAATAAAGGAAGGGTGATAGATTGTAATGGAACTCATCTAAGTTGACACAAATACTATGCAAAGTTAATATACTTTATTCAAGTGACAATAATATGATAATTAATCATATTGTATTCGCTTTACTAGTTAATACTTACATTGAGTTCAACTTTAAAGTTTTAAATAAGTTACCTTAATAATCATGTCTTATTGAATCGATTCAATAAAATTATATTATATTTAATTATATGAAAAATAGTTAGTGATATTAAAATTAAAATTTATTAAATTAGAGAAAGAATTAAAATATATATGTTAGATTAGTAATGTGATTACGACTAACTTAACAATATAAACAATAGAAATTTGTGTAAGAGATTACAAAATTATGTACTTATTGATAGTTATTTTAAAATTTGGGACCCCTAATGTAATTATCTCTTCAATCGGGACTCTAATGTATTATCCCTTTTATTTATTTATTTTCTTATTCTATTTTGTGCGTGCAGTTAATTTTGGTTTTCATTTAATTATTTTTTGACGTAAAAAAAAATACCGAGTAGAACGGGAAATTAGGCGATAACGGAAACTGTTAAAATCCCGGGAATTCTGTACGGCCTCCGACTGAAAATGATTTATTACCCGAATCAATAACCGACTTAACAGTAATTTACATTTAGGAAACCTAACTCTAATGCATCAGTTAAATGACATGTCGGTTCCCAAACCAGACCAAATTCAAACTACATGTTGTCTACGCACCAAACGTTACGAAACTGAAGTTGTGTCGGTTCTCTCTCATGTATATTTAATTACCAATTTACCAACTATCATTGTTATAGCAAATTGTGAGTAATCAAAATTTGTATCATTATTTAAAGTAAAAAACTTTAGTTAATATAATTTTACTTATAAGTTTTAATTAAAATATAAAACTTGACAATCTAAATGATAAAATTTTATTTACGCAAATTTAATATAATTAACGTGTCCATAGCCCGGACTTAAAAAACAAAAAAAAATGTTATCTTATAATATTGCTTTCTTTAATCTATTTAACATGAATAATACTAAAATTATAAATTTTTTATACAATAAATTTTATATTGCATTAAGCTCGTGTTGAATTAGTTTTAAATGTTGTTTAGTTCTAATAATATTATTAAATCTTTAAATCTTTGTTGTCTAGCACATTTTTGCCCCCATAATAATAATAT
>JAXCLQ010000006.1:6267869-6278815 GCA_035584115.1 Cedrela odorata | reverse complement strand
TCTTGTGCAATTTATATCATATCATAAGTGATGAATAACTCAAATTTTGTATTACGGTTAAAAATAATAAAAAAAAAATTTAAGTTGATAAATTCCCATTTTTAAGTTTTAATAAATTATAAAACTTGACAATTTAAATGATAAAACTTAGTTTACATAAATTTAAACTAATTAACATGACCCGCCAACTTTTTAAAATTTTGTCATATTATTTTCTTTTGATGTATTTAAAATGAATAATACTAAAATTATAACATTTTATAGAAGGAATTTTATATTGCGTTATGTTATTGTTAACTTGTAGAACACAAACATAATTTAAATTTTTTGACTAGACATTAATATGACAAATATTTTAGCCATTTTAAGGTTAGTTTTAAATTTTGTTTAGTTCTAATAATATTATATTATGTTATTAAATTTCAACAAGCCATTAATTATCATAGGATCTATTGATTAATTATTTTGAATATATCAATGTTAATGATATTAGCTATTAAATGATGTAACCATGGACAAAATTGAAATAAAATTATGAGTTGAAAAGTTAAATAATGGCCCTATAGATTTCTTTCTTTAAATTTTGGGATTTTCTCCCATAATAATAATAATAATAATATCTCATTCTAAAAACCAACATATGACAACTCTTGAAATCTATTATAATTAGAAAAACTTTTGAAAATTAATCTTCTTTATCAAGAACAATTGCATACGATTTGTAGACTTTATACAAGAGATGAGATTAATAAAAGATTGCATATTGCCTATACAATTAATTACATTAATCTTCCTCCATATTTTGAAACCATCTATGGATTGTCATATGAATTATATCATGCATACACCCATTTTAGAAATTTTACCATACGAGTACGAGTAATTAACTAACGTGTTCATACATATTGTACTTCAAATACATTTTTGGAAATATGGTATGGCAAGCCTTATCATAGAACAAAATCTCAACATAGCTTCGTCGTCACTTCAATCCTTTGCTAAATTGATGCATGTGTGTATTACAAATGAGATTTCCTTAAGTAAAACGAATCGATGTAGTATGTTCACCCATCCTTCAATATAAAGAGCAAGATTTCTCTCAATTCTCCTAAACAAAGAGAAAATTTTATATGGTCTCCCCCATGAAAGCACTTTTTTCAGAAGCAACTTCTTCCGAGGCATCTAGTAGTGTTCTTCTAGCAGCCGCCTAGTCGACGTCGGAAGGAATAACTATTCCATGCATGAAAATGAAAGGAGTAGTTGTTGAAGCATCTGCATCCAAGCTGCATACTGAATCAAGTTCTGGTCTTCTTCTAGATTTGAAGCTCTCTAACGATGATATTCATCGTGGTAATAATCCGAGGCTTGAACTCAATCTTCTTAGCAACATCATCGAAAATGATTCATATCACGAGGAGAAGCAACCTGCAAAGATTAGGGTTTTTTCATGCAACTTTTGTAAGAGAGAATTCTCCACATCCCAAGCCCTAGGTGGTCACCAAAACGCACATAAACAAGAGCGTGCACTAGCAACAAAACGGCGTAATCAGGGGATAGATTACGAAGTTGCTGCAAATTTTGGTGTTGGAAATCAAAACTTTCCATACTATTCTCCTTATAATTCAAGTATTCCCCACCACCCACATCAATTTTACAGTACTTCATTCAACAAACCCTATACGAATTCGTATTATCCATGGCAATCCTCATCTGGCTATCGTTTAGGCCTCGGCGGTTGGTTTTCTAGGCAAAACAATAACATGACGAGTCCTCAACCTTCACTAGAAAGGATGAGAATGAATGAATTTGGAATTTCCAGGGCGTCGCCGAGATTTCAAGAAAATGAAGTACTCGGTACAACAAATATCCAACAAAACATGCCTAGTAGAATTGAATTTCTCCAACGGGGTGGAGCTTCAAAAAGAGATGAAGAAGATGCAACAGGACTTGATTTATCCCTCAAGCTTTAATAATTATTTGTTAAATATTTATTATTAATTGTTTCATTTTAACATTTAATTAGACATGTGACATGGTATATATATTTAGGTAAATAGGTCCGAGTAATGGTGATTATAACCTCATCGACACTTGATTCTTCGTATCATTCATTAATTATTATTATTATTATTTTTCATTTTAGTTTTAATAGTTTCTTTATATTAATATAAATAAAAGATAATTAAGTTATTAATTTTTTTAAAAAAAATTATAATTTAATTGCCTTATTAGTTTATATATATATATATTAATTTTCTCCAATATTTCAAAATTATTAAAAATAATAATACATTGTCAAAAAAAAAAAAAATTATTTAAAATATCACCTACACACGTGTACTTTACTGAATAGGCAGTACTGAACCTTTAGTCAATTCTCGGGCCACTTTATCTTTGCACCACTTTTTTATTTTTCATTTTATTTTATTTGTTCGTGGAAATTGTACGGACGGATATTCCGTTGCAGTTGTTCTCCGGGTAACAAAGAAAGAAAATAAGAATACTATCGGATCTGAGATGAGTTTTGTTTGTTAGACTTTATGTAATGATTTTAATACCAGTTTAATTTAATTTTTTTAAAATATAATTATAAATAATAATCGACTCTTTCTTTTTTTCTGTTCTCGTCTGTTTACTTTAATGCTCCATCTTTTATACTATGAGGAAGAAGCTTGATACCCGTTTCCCAGCTGTGAGTTTTTCTCTTTCTCACTCTTATTTTCAATTTTTATTTTATTTTTACTTAGTAGGTTATTTTACTGCTTGATCAGTTGATGATTTTGGATCGGTTGCTGTGTCAGGATCCTTCTTTTTTTTTTTTTTCCTGAAATTCAGTTGATAGGTATTTAATTTCTTAGATGTTTGTGGGAATTTGTGACCTGGGTTGTGTTTTCTTCTTTATTTGAGATTGGTTTCTGTGTTTGAATTGTGCTGTCTACTCAAAATTAGTTGTGGGTGTCAGTTTTAGGGAATTTATGGGACATACGATCTAGGTTATGTGTTGACCTTAACTTGGGACTTGTTGGTTCATCTCAATGCTCATGTTTAGTAAAATTCGGTTGATTAGAGTTCATTTCTGGGAGATTTATGTTAAAAAAACGTTCTGAGCCTTGTCTTGTTTTGTCTTACGTTTGAGATATTTGCTTCGTAGGATTGTGTTTTCTGAAATTAGTGAAGTTACTGTTTTGTTTACATTTCAGCTATTAACGAGGATCCATGATTATGAGTAGTTTCAAGGTCAATCCACAGTTATACATTTGTGGTAGTTATATGAGGATTTTTATTATTATGTTTGTTGCAGGTTTTGGGGTTTTTCTTTTAAACTAGTGATTAAGTTCTGAAATCTTTGGGTAGGTGTTATATCTTTGGGGATCTGATGGGTTATGTAATTTGCTTATGTTTTTTGGGTAGTCGATAAAAGTTTTCCTTGCATAACTGTGGTTGACATATCAATTTCATTGGATAGATGATTTACCTGTTGAGCCTTGTTCATGCTTCTTTCCAGAGATGAGGCAGATATCTGTATAGTTCTGTTAGTACATCATTCTTGCCACTCTCTTGTTTTCATGACAGAACGGAGGAAGTCATCTTAGATTCACATACTCTGTTATCATTGCGTGTACCTTGATTTGGCAATTTTGGATATAGTATAGATCAATTTTCGCCTGTCAAATTAGTTTTGGGTTTCACACATATGGTAACTTGTGAACTGAGCACTTTGGTTTGTTTTGCATGCGTGATTTTATCTTCTGCTTTATGTTTTGCATGGTACATCATTGCCTTCTTTTCCATAGTACATCATTTATCTTCTGCTTTATGTTTTGCATAGTACATCATTGCCTTCTTTTCCAGATAAGTTAAGGTTGTTGTCAAACCCTTCACTTGCTCAATTAGCCCTACCCAATAGAAAAGAAAAAAAAATATAGTAAACAAAAAGTTGTAATTTAAGTAATGCTATTATGATGTAAATGGAAATTTTGGAATGCATAATAATCATTGGTTTGTGCTTGAGATATGTTTATCTTTTTACCAAGTTTGAAGTAGCGTGGAAGTTTCTCGTCTCATGATTTCTTAAATGCTTGCATCACTACTTCACTTATCTACCAGTCTTAATTTTAACTCCAAGTTCAATAATACTCTCTTGACATAGAATTGGTGGGAACTGTATTCAAGCTATATCCCACATAATATTTTGATGAGCTGTATAATGAAACACCGTTTTGATTTCATCAGGTCGGTATACATCTTTATTATGATTTGAACTTCTTGTACGGGTTCGATTCTAGTATGGGTTCTTGGTAAGCTTGGTCTTTCTTCATCATTTTTGGCAAGATATTTGGATAGTTGGGCTCCTTCTATATTGCTGTTATAGGGGAAAAATAAAAGTGGCATCTGTAAAACTAAGTTACTTAAAGGGAAGATAGGATTTTGAGACTTATTTTGTTCTGGACAGTGATCCCTTTTTGCTTTATATACTATATATATTTTTTCATTAATAGATTTTTTTTGTTAATAACAAATTTTCTCTAGTTTATTAGCCATGTTGACTGAGTTGGGATGTTGCTCCTAAATGGAGATTGTCATGAGAGACTACTCATTTATGTTAGACATAGGCATGGGGTCTGTATTTTGAGATATTATTTAATATTTATCCAATATTTCATTTTATGGCTTCAGTTGTCAGGGATAACATTTGTTTTGTTTTTTTATTCCTTTTGGTTTTGTGTGGCCTCGTTGAAATGATGAAGCTTACGAGATTGAATTGAAATTCAGCATTGGCTACCCATAAATTATGAAGAAATTATCCTATTAGCTCTCTACTGTAGAGTTGCACTTTTGATAGTGGGTGGTGATTACTCAGGGTCCATTTGGTATTGAGGTGATTCCATAACATTGGAAGAGATTTAGTGCTTACATTCTACAGCAGTTGTGGCTTAAAAACCACCACACCTCAATACCAAAAGGACCATTAGTCATTTTGAGGATATTTGAACCATGTAGTATGGAACTAGATGACATTAGTCAGTATGTAGACAAGTTTTGAACTCAGGTCTCTGGTGTCATGCCTAGAGGCTCAAGTTATCTGCATTATAGCTGGTGTCAATTGGATGCTATTTCTTAGGAGACCATTTTAACGCATTACTCTCATAAAGTTGCTTTACAATAAGTGCTTAGGCTCCTGATGTTCTAGGCATTGATAGGTTTTGTTTGCTTTTGTCTTTGAATTTATAGAATCCCTCTTGTCTCACTTAATTTTCTTTTTCTCCTTTTCGCTTTTAGGGGATGTGGAAAATTGACGAATGTTCTTTAACTTTCTATGCAAATGTTTTGGGATTATGTTTGTCTTTCAATGGGTGACTTAATCTTGTAATCTAAAAAATAAAAAATTTATACAGGCTCGAATTAAAAAGATAATGCAAGCTGATGAAGATGTTGGGAAGATAGCATTGGCAGTGCCTGTTCTAGTTTGTGAGTAGCTCTAACTGCTTAGGTTCTATCTTCATCGTTCTGTCGTCAATGTTTCTACGGTACTTATGCTCTGTTTGGGTATTATTGTAGCAAAAGCATTGGAATTATTTTTGCAAGACCTTTGTGACCGTACATATGAGATAACCCTTCAGAGAGGAGCAAAGACCATGAGTTCATTGCACCTGTAAGTGACAAATTACCTTCTTTTGCTCAAAATTAACATGTAAACTTGAATTAGACTCTGTATTTGCATTTGTTCCCTTACTTGCCAGTACTCAGTTCTTCCTTTGTTTTGGAGAATACTACTTTTCCTTTATTTGGTATGTACCACTTTAGATTGAGAAAAGGATTAACTAAATATGAACTTCAATTATTATATAGTTTTTGAACAAATCAACAAACAAGATCTATAATACTAAGGTTTCCAATTTATGGGAAAGAATGTTTGGTAGACCTATTGTAGTTGGATTCTTCTTTTAGTATTTTTTTCTTTTATTAAAATATGCTCCAAAACTATTACATACCTGCTGGACAGTTAAAGTCTCCTTTATTAGGATTTCTTAAAAGATTTTATTTTAGCTTTTAAAGTTTACACTCTGTTTCAAAAAAAAAAATTTCCAGCCACCTATTAAAGTCTTGAAAATATCCTGCAAAAAACGCCTAGTAATCATGATTGTTTATCGGAAATTATGTATGGGTGTGGTTCCACAATGCCATTAAAGGTCGTGCATTAAAAAATGTGTATATGAACAGTATTCTGATTTTTGCATCTGATTGAGTTAGTAGGTTGCTGTAGCTGGTGTTTTGTGATTTCATGATATAATTTGGGTCATTTTTATAGAAAATGATTGTGTATGGTGACAAAATTAGCTAACCCAGAAATTAGAAAAGGGGTCAAACAGAAAGAAGGCTTATATTAGACTGACTAATATTTATACATGGACTTGGCTACAATACAGTGGATGTATTGTTACACCCATTTTTTTTTTTTTCAACATAAAATTTGAAACATTCTACATAAAAGTTGAAAAGTCTAACACAAAACTTGAAATAAATAACATAAATAGTTGAAACACTGAAAATTGAAATACTAAAATATAAAACTTGAAATAAAACTTGCAAAACTTGAAACGTTTAACACGAAAGTTGAAAAAAAAAAAGAGTGAATGCAACAATAAATGGATGTATTGTAGTCAATCCCTTTATAAATATTTTTATTTATTTACCTTTTCAATTAGAATTATACATAGTTTGATAATAGTGCCAGCCAGATAAAGCATTGTAAGATAACTAAATCAATTTGTCAATGGAAAAGAAACAGTGGGTCTCTAGCTGGGAAATGTGCATGCAGTTATTTATTTACTTTCAAGGAAACATTTGTGCTAACTAATGGTTTCTGCAACTCTTACGTTTAAACCCCCCTTTTTTTCCCCTTAGGGTGGCAAAAAGTGCTTTTCCCCATTTATACTGCTCTTGGCCAAGCTTATTTGTCAAAGAACATTCACTATTTTAATAATCTCTTACCATCTGAACTAACTTAACCATCCTCCTAAACTGCAGAAAACATTGTGTACAAAGCTATAATGTGTTTGATTTTCTGAGGGATATTGTAAGCAGAGTTCCCGACTACAGTCATGGTCATTCTGATACTGGTGCTGAGGATAGATCCATTTCCAAGAGAAGGTTAGGAAAATGTGGTGCTTCTTTCTCCTTTGTATTTGTTAGTTTTTGTAGATTTGCTTATTGACATCAATTCTTCCAGAAAAGCTGCTGGTGATGAATGCAATGACAGTGATGAAGAATCAAAGCGAAGCAAGATGGTGCGCTACTCCTTTTGAAACACACAAACTAGGATATTTTTTATCTGTCACAGCTTGTTATCGATGCTCGTTTATAAATTTGACCAACTTTGGTTTTTTATAATAATATAATCTTAAACATAAGCAGAGGAAGGGAAAGGTAGTCTGTTTAGGTCATTGAGAGGTTGGAAACTGGAGCTAAGCTATTTTTTATTTGTTCCTTACAGCATGAGATGACCCATGTTAGTGGCAGTGGCCGAGGGAGGGGCCGGGGTCGAGGAAGAGGCCGTGGACGAGGCGCTAGACATTCTGAAAGAGAGGCTTCTCATCGCGAGGTTGATTCTGAACCTCGTACAGCTCCTCAACATGTTATCAGTGATAACTCAAACGCTGGAATGTTGGTGGACAATGCCCCTGAATCAAAGGAACCATTAAAGGAAAATGTTGTAGCTTGTAGTGATGGTGCTAATCCTGCTACTCGAAATTTTGATCTGAATGCTGATTTAGATGAGAATGTGGACACAAAGACTGCAGCTCCATCGGCACCAACCCAGACTCCATCAGCAGGGCCTTCTGAGGAGACCAAACGTGAAGAATATCCGGGTTGGTCTCTTTCAGAGATGGATAGAATGGCCATTGACCCTCTTCAGCTTGCAAACCTCAGCAGAAGGATAGATGAGGAAGACGAAGATTATGACGAAGAAGGGTAAATAGCTGTGAAGTTGTCAAGGCTTCACAAGAAAGTTAGTAACTCAGATCAGATTAATGGTAGTGGACAAAAGGAGGAAAACAGAACAATAGTTGCTGCAAGATATATAGTTCAATTCTCCCCAGGAATGGCTGCATATGTTTTAATTCTTTTTTTTTTTCATATTCTGTTTATTGTTCTTGACCTACATCATAATGTGAATTTTCTGTGATACCATTTTATAACTACCTGTTTCTGAGCCTAGATTTTGCAAGAAGCAACTGGAAAACACTAGTTTGTGCAATTCCAACTATGCAATGTAGCAAGAAAATTGCAGCCTTGGTAGAAACTAAAATCATTTATTATTGTTCAACTTTTAGTCATTAGGTTTGGTCAGCTATTGCAGGGTGGAGTCTGTCTTTGCTTTTTTGCAATATATTTTGAAAAAAGCAGAAATCGGAATTTAGTACAGGCTGTAAAATGCCATGTGATTGCCTGCTTACCTTTCTCAACTCTGCCTCTGCGCAAGTTTAAGTTGAATTAGGCTCCTTTTCCGATTTGAATTTACTGAGCTCTGAGTTTTGAATGATCTTTTGAGAGCGTGCACAATTGCTCCAGTTTCACATACATCAGTCGCTAGAAAGCATGAGAAACCATACTCTCTGTAAATTTCTTGAAAATGCTTCTTCTTTTATGTTTTTTTTTTTTAATTCCCCTAAAATATCACTCTCTTTTCATGCCTGATTTGATAGAAAAGTGGCGTATAACAGCAGAAAAATCGAGCTTTCAATTGGACGATTCAATAATCATTGGATTTCATCCTATTTGCAAACGCACGTGCGCCGTTTTTTTTTTTGACATGATGTCTTTCTAAACTTGTGTACTAGAAATAAGTTAAATTAGACATTTAATAGTAAATTCATGTGATACCAGCAGGCTTCTGATCCCGTTATGCAACGCGCTTACTTTGTTTATGATGCACGAGTAAAATACAACTCGCTCCGTAAAGGTGAAGGATGGTTAAAACAGAAGATCAAATATCCTTTTATCACAACTATAATTATTATACATTGGTATACAGTTTTGCATTTAGGGAAGTTAAAAAAGTAGCAGCAAGACCATAAAAACAAAACAGAAATGTGTCGAAAACCAACAGGATTGATATAAGCAATCCCCTCCTGAGATTAGGAGTGATCTTGTTGCATCTGATTGAGATGGAAGGTTCCCTCGTTCTTTTGGTGTACCTCAACCCTAAACTTCTCCTCTTTGTCCCCCCTCTTCAATTTCAGAAGCATATCAAAATTTGCCAAATCTTCTGTTACCTGTATGCAACAGAAAACCATCAGTATTACATGTATTTAACTACTGACTCCAGCATTTTTTAAAATCCCGCTAGGATCCATCTTTTCATGTAGATCCTGTTTTTTGTCATGGCCAATCATTTATTTTAACAAATACGATCACAGACGATGTAGCTCCTTAAACATGGAGAAATCAGCTTTTAAACTTCTAATGCAGGAAGACAAACTGTTCCCAATATACTTAGCATGAGTAAATGTAACTGACTTCCCAAGTTATTGGAGTCGGACTTCACAGTTTGCAAGTATATGAAGAGGCAAAGTGCAAGAAAGAAGAGGAAAAAATTACAGGTTCTATCTCAACATATAGTATATAGTCCTCTATCTCCTCCTAGATGGAAAAGAGATTTGAATCGGTTTAAAGGGAAAAGGAAAGCATATAATCTTCATTGCCTCATGGTGAAGCACCTACATCGCAACCTCTAATGCCTCTATTCATTTCCATATAAAACATGAATCTGTTAGACATAGATTCCGATCTGTACACCGAAGGAAATAACCAGGCTGATCTTAAAATTTTTAGTCTTGATAGAATGGAAGCAACTGCAACTACAGTAAAGCTCTTAAAATACCTAAATCTGTAATGGGAACTCCACTAATAAAAACAATAAAAACTACTACCAAATAACATAAAGACACAATCATGTCCTCTCAACTACCAATTACATGAGGCATCAAATAAATGAGAAGAAAAGAAAGAAAGAAAGAAAGGAAGGAAGAAAACCACATAAGAATGAATCACTGACCTCAGCTTTTGCGTGAACGATCTCTTGAAGTACATAAGGGAGAAGGGAGTTGGACCTCTGCTGAATGGTTTGGACAGCATGATTGGCTGCATCCTGGACTTGAGGATCATGTGCTGGCACTGCTTTCCATCCAGGGCCATGACCATCTGATTTACAAGTCCACATCAGCAAGAAAAATTTAATTACTTAATTGATAACATTTGAGCAGCAGCAATTTAGCTAAGAAACCAACTTGACTACTCTACTTATAAAGATGTATTGTGGATAAAATTCATACAGCATGATCAACCTCGTTTCAGTTCATAACTATAGCATGAACTCAGCAATAATGATTATTTCATGCAATTAATTTCTGGTCACTCTTAAGAATCATCCCAAGACCACATTTGAAAGATTTATAACCATTCATGCAACAATTGCCCAGAGCAGGTTAACCATACGAATGGAATGAAGTACATGGAATGAAATTAATAATAATGCTCCCAAGGCATTCTATCCTACCTCAATCTCCAATGTGGCCAAATAAAAGCAATTATCTCGAAAAATAAGAAACAAAAGCAAAATATCACCAATTATCATGTTATGACAACAGCTCAGAAATGTGATCGTCGTCCACTTTTATCAAGGGGCATTAAGTTCTTCCAATTTTTAAGCAACCCGTCAGAAAACACCCATTTCCGTTTCCCATTTTCATTTAAATTCATTTAACTAAGTAATAACATCGCAGAATAATCCGGAAAATTTAAGGGCAAATATAACTTTTGTTGTCCTTTGCAATCTCCCTTTCTAAACAGAGAACTACAAAATACTTCGTTCAACATGAATTTCAAAATAAAATTCCAAAAAAATAAAATAGGAATCACCTCTTTTAACACCGAGATCAGAA
>JAXCLQ010000006.1:6242182-6257131 GCA_035584115.1 Cedrela odorata | reverse complement strand
TCGTGTGACTAAAATTATTCGTGTGACTAAAATTATGCTTCTAGTCTTTTCAAATAATCATGTAAGAAGCATGTGCCCTCTAATTGGTTACTAGGGAAGGCTTAAGAAGATTAATTGATAACCATTGATTCACCCCTCTGTTGATCTGTTTCCTATTGTTATAATCGTTTAGTCACTTATCCTACGCAAACAGGCTGGATTGACCAGAGGCTAAACAAAAAGCCCTTCCGGTCAAAGGTAGTTTATCCTGAGCATTTGAAAGCATCTCTTTGATAATTACTGGTTCTTAAGCATATTTTTAGAACTCATTGTTGTGGTTGTTGTTTCAGTCTCATCAGAAGAGATTGTACGTATTAAGAGTATAATAGTATTTTTAACAATTAAGTTAATAAAAGTGATAATACATAATTGGAGATTGCTATGATATATTAAAAAATTAGGAGGTACAATAATAATTGTCAAAATATCTGTCTAAATTGGGTTTATTGAGTTTTTGATGAAAATGGTACATTAACAAATTTTATCGACTTAAAATTTTCTTAAATTTAAAGTCAAAAATTCAACATTTAGATTAAATTATCTTTGATTGGTGAGTTAACGAACAATATTTTTTTTAACAAAATTCGTTAAGATATTACTATTTATCGACTCATAAATTAAAACAGTTTCGTGTAAAATTTTTGATTTAAAATATAAAATGTTTAGAATTCGAATTATAAATATAAATGGGTCTGAGAATTGAATAATTTTAGTTAAAAATTCAAATTTATTACCAAAATAATTATCATAATTTAATTAAAACTAATATAAGGAATAATAAATAGTTAATTGAAGGGCTTAAATATTCTTAATATAATTTAAATATTTTAAAATATATTCTAGAAATAAAGGTAATTAAAGTAGGAATTTATTTATTATAAATAAATTATATTTTTAATTAAGAAAACATAACCATTAAAAACTGCAAGGGGAAAACGCGCCAAAATGAAACTCAAATTCCGTAACGTACCGATTTCAAAAGGGATTCTCTTTCTCTTTCTCTTTCTCTGTCTCCGCTCTCTTTAAATCATTAAATCGCAGTCATATAAATTTTCGGGATCTCTCAAATCCAGTAGCCGTGATCGTGAGAATAAATAAGACCAAGCTCAAAACCAAACGCTCTTGCTCTACTCATAGGGTTTCAACTTTCGATATTTCTGAACAAATCGGAAAATGACAACTATGTCCGGCTTTCCCTCCCGTTCACCGTCTCACTCTCAGACCACTTGCGGCTCTCTCCTCCAGGAATTGCAGGTTCTTTCTCCCTTGTATTTGTTTGTCATTTTCATTTTTTATGACGTTCTTTTTTTCTTAGTGATTCGTTTGGTTGCCGAGAAACTAATGGAAAAGAAAATTGTTGTGATTACGCCTAGAACTTTAGGTGTTTTTGTTTAATTGAAATTAATTAATTCTTTGCATACTATTGCTTTTGGTTTGGAGTTTTAATTCTGCGAAATTGAAGTTTATTAGTTGTTGATAACTTTTTGTAATTTTTTTTTTCCCGTGCTAATGTGATTGTGATGTAGATAATTTGGGATGAAATTGGGGAGAGTGATAGTGAAAAAGACAAGATGCTTTTGGAGCTTGAACAAGATTGCCTTGATATTTACCGACGAAAGGTCGAAAGAACTAGGAAGTACAAGGCTGATTTGCATCAATCTTTGACTGATGCCGAAGCTGAAATTGCCAACCTTGTTTCCACACTTGGCGAACATGCTTCCTTTTCACGGGTTTGCTCTGTGTAGCTTTGTTATTCTTTTTTGTATTAGCGAATTAGATATTTGAGTGAACTTTATGGAAATTTATTGAAGATCTTTTCTTCTGAATGTCATGGGGGGACATTATACCATTGTATACTGCAAATAATTCATTAATTTAGTTCATTTTGTGATATTTGTAAAGGGAAAGGGCACTCTCAAGCAGCAAATATCTGCAGTAAGACCTATTTTGGAGGACTTGAGCTCAATGAAGAAACAGAGAATGAAGGAATTTTCAGAAACTCAGTTTCAGATTGTTCAGATCTGTGCAGAAATTGCAGGAAATGGGCAAGCTGTTAAGTCAACAGATCCACAAGTTAATGAATGTGATTTGACTTTGAAGAAGCTGGGTGAGCTTAAGGCACACCTTCACGAGCTACAAAATGAGAAGGTTTTGTCTACCATCATGAATCGAGTTTTGACTGTTAGTATAAATTCGTAGGTTTTGTCATTGATTTATATTGGCTCCTTTGTTTTCTTTATTTTGCAGAATCTCCGGTTGCAGAAAGTTAACAACTACATCAATACTATTCATGAACTGTCACTTGTGATGTCAATTGATTTTCTTGAGACTGTGAATGACATTCATCCAAGCTTGAGTGATCCCAAAAATGTTCAATTGAAGAGCATCAGCAATGACACCCTTGCTAGATTGACGGGTGTAATTCATTCATTAAAGCAAGAGAAACAGCAAAGGCTTCAAAAGGTGATTTTACCATGGTTGTACGTCTATTTTTCTGTGTGTGTGGGTAGCTGCATGAGCGGGTGTGTGTGTATGAGCATGAACGTGTCATATATGTGTGTGCTTGGGTCTGTGAATATGTCACACATACAAATTCAACATAAACAAATGTTTATGTCAATGTTCAGTTCTTAAAAAGGACTCTTAGTGCTGGAAAATTGACAGAAAATCTGCTTGTGGTTTGCTGTTCTGTAAAAATTCCTTTTTCAGTGTCATAAGTCTCAAAGATGAGGTCTGAGCTGTAAACAATAATAAATCGATATGGTGCCTTTTTACTTGTTTCTCAATTAACTTCTTCAAACCTATAAATGCATTTTGATCCATTTTGTTGGTTATTCTTGTTTCTACATGTTAAATAGAGACTGAGAGTTATCATTTTGTGTCTTGGTCTATTTTCTTGAATTTTGATTCGCATCGTCAAATTATGGGATGAGATTTTTACTTCTATTCTATTGGGCAACTCTGAAGGAAGAATATAAGAAGCTCTCCTTAAGATGTGAAATGAAAGTTTTACTTTCAAATGGACCATTCCTTCAGATTGTCTTTAGTATTTTTACCAATGGGCTGAGTCTCGACATGAATATCAACCAAGATGATACTGTAAAAACATATTAAAATATATGCATGGTGAAAATCAAAGGTTAAGAGAACCAAAGGCTTCTTCATGTTCTCTTGGGTGGTAGTCCATGAGCAGAATCTGAGTATCATTAGAGAAGAAAAATGTTTTTGAAAGTGCTAAGGGTGGATGATACGATACCGGATGAATTTGAAAAAGAAAAAGTTGAAAGTGGGAAAAAAATGACCCCTTAGGAGAGGCCTGAGTTGTTGGGTTGAACTTATGTTGATATGATGAACAGATTAAAAATTTGTTTTCTTGGTACGTTTCTTCTGTTACTGTCATATATTTTTCTTTTAATAATATGTTGTAAAGTTAGTGTATCCATGCATTTATTTTCTAACTGAGATTTTGCTGGATATGACCTGGTTACTGATTATTGATCCATTATTAAGACACACTGCAAAAGCATGCAACTAATATAGTTTTGCTTCAATGTTTCTTAGTTGATTGCCACAACTTTATTATTAGTGGAACTTTTGGACCTCCATTTCCTTCTACACCCTCAATGTACTTGCAGAAGTAAAAAGATCAATCTCTCATCTTTTAACTTTCATTCGTAGGGGTATCTTATGTGTTTGCCGTGCAGACTTGTGCTGGTAGATAATTACTCAGAACTAACATAATTCTGTTTTATCATGTTTGACATTTGTGGCAACAGAAAGATGTATACTTCAAATTTCTGTCATAGCTTCCAATGTTTAATAAAAAGGAAGAACACTGGCCAATAGAGTAATTTTACATTCAAACAAATACTCCTTAGTTGTTCATGGGTGAATAAAAAATGTTTCTCCTTTAAGGTTTTTTTAAAAAATATTTTTCTGTAGTTTCAAAATCTTGGTAATGCTCTCATAAAGCTGTGGGACCTCTTGGAAACTCCTGTTGGTGAACAAAGAAATTTTTTTCATGTTACAAGTCTAGTTTCTTCGTCAGTTGATGAGGTGTCGATGAAAGGATGCCTTGCCCTAGATGTCATTGAACAGGTGATTTCCGTTGGCTGTAATTTGTAGTGGAAATTCCTAATAGACAGTTCCTTTTGTTTTTATCTGCCACTTATTGTAGTGTTATCATTTGTATTGTTGCTAGACAGAGGTCGAAGTTGAGCAAATGAATATTCTCAAAGCCAGCAAGATGAAGGAGTTGGTGTTCAAGAAGCAAAATGAGCTTGAAGAAATCTATAGAGGGGTTCATATGGATGTGGATAGTGATGCAGCAAGACAGATTCTCATCAGCCTCATAGATTCTGGTTTAAATCCTGTTTTAGAGTTGTTTTCTGCCTTTGCAATAAAATTAAAATTTCAATTTCCTATTGATATTGGAGGTGCTCCGATTCAAGTTTGAATTGCATTGGATTGAAAAATTTGCAAACCTTCAAACTGACATACACCCCCACAATGAATGTTGTCTGATGTCTAGAATTATCTATAGCTCTTTCATAGTAGTATTTAAATATTTTTTTTTTATTGTTGAAATTCAATTATTCCAGATTCAACGCTTTCTTATTGTTGGTTACATTCGGTGTGCAGTCACTGGCTTCCTTTTTTTTTTTTTTTTTCCCTTTCCTTTTGTGAGTAATGATGAACATTAAAAATTTCCAGTGGTGGCATGATTCAAGTACATGTGACTTTCACGGTTGATATTTTCTATTTCCTACGTTCCAAATTAAACTTTGGTGTTGGTCTTATAAATCAGTGATATCATGTGAAGTGTTAATGGGGCATCTTGCCTATAAATGCTATCTGATTATTGTGCCATCACAGGTACTGTTGATTTGTCTAATCTACTTTCAAGCATGGATGATCAAATTACAAAAGCCAAGGTAGAAGCTCTTAGCAGGAAGGATATTTTGGACAAAGTAGAGAAATGGAAACATGCAGCTGAGGAAGAGCAGTGGCTTGATGACTATGAAAAGGTAAATGTTGTTTGGAAGTTATTTGGAGATCTATTGAGCTTTAACTTTTGGTCCATTAGGCAATCGGATGGGATGTATGGGTATTTACACCTTTTTGAGACACTCCAAGGATTGATTCTATTTTATCTGGAGAAATTGATTACATGCAGAGACAATGAGACTCTATTAATCTCTTAATATCCAAGAAGAATTAATTATAAACAAACATTTCTATGTTTTTATGTCAAATTATTATTACTTTTCATTCTCTCTTATCATTATGATTAAACCCTAAACTGATTTACACACGAAAAGAAGCAGTAGAATGGATGGGTGCATAAATATAGCAGTTGATCATATGTTTAGTTGGAGTTTTTATTTAAACTCATTATTTAAAGGTCTCACTCGTTTACTGCTGTATTTATTTGTTTGATGCAACAGTGTAGGTATTGAAATTCTTTTTTCTTTTTTTTTCGATCAATCAAATTTGAAAGACTTGGTGTCCACAAGAATCTGTGCAATCTGAGAGTTGAATTAAATAGATTCTTCAGATAGATTAAACCATTCAAAAGAATACGAATTTCTTTGATATTTTCCTTTTAGGCGATGTTACTACTTGTTTTAATGAACTTGAGAAACATTCATTTACCACTAGTTTGAAGTTGTTGACCATGTTATCTAGACTCTTGTTCCCATTTGCGCTCTTTCTAGTTGAAATTTTTGCTCAAGTACTTGCTCATTACATCCTTCTTCCCCTCTTTTTTACAGGATGAAAATCGGTATAGTGCTGGAAGAGGAGCACACAAGAATCTGAAACGTGCAGAGAAAGCACGGATTTTGGTCAGCAAAATACCATGTGAGCATATACTTATATTGCCTTTGTGCAATTATGTTTCTATACAATACCTATAGATATTTTTGTCTTTCCTCGTAGATCAGTACACTTTGTTGCTCACATTTGAAGTGCTACTGTTTAAGACTCGTTTGTTCATTGAATCTCTAGTCTTAGCTTGTTGTGCTCACCTGTTTTTGATTACTAGTCAGTGGATGGTCATGCCTATATAAGGAGTGTTTGTGAAATATTCCATATGATAGACTCATATCTGAGTTTTTTATTTCCCAATTTTTCTAGGTTTCAAGATATTGTAATATGTAAAGGTTTTTTTATCCTACTGAACATTACTTTTAAACTTCATAACCAAGAACTGGAGCCTGTCAAATATTCTTGTATATTTACCAGTCCCAAAATAGATTTTTGCCAACTTTCAGCAAAAACTTACTTTTCTTGCGTCATAGAAGGCCACTTCTAGATTGATATTACAATCACTAATTGACATATCATTGTCCACAAATGTGTCTATGGAGACTGATTATGCATATTCAATTTGAACTGGTTTCGAATCTGAGAAGTGAAATGAGAATATGCCCCCAAGAATTTAGGTTGTGAAATTATTGTCATAGAAATTGTAGGAAGAAGTGTGGATGTTTTGAAGATTGTATCAGGAATCTTTATGAGAATCTTACAGAAAGTATATTTGAGAAATATATATGAATGAGGAATTTGGAGCTTCTTCATTCTAGTATAAACTTGAGTCTTGGTTATTTATGTACAACTGCTTATTTATTTAAAAGAAAAAAGACCTTAAACGATTTTGATCTTTAATACGTGCCAGAAATTTAGTAGCACCATATGCATCAAAATATTCTTATGAGATTTTGACGGGTGAAACACAAATTTTTAGAAGGAAAGATATAATGTCTTTGATAAAACATGTGGAATGAAATTTTCCTGGCTTTGTCTAACAACTCTAATCATGTTGATCTGAAACTTGATTGGAAGATCAAATTTAACTTTATATATATGGAAAATTGAACCACAGTGTATAATTCTAAATTGTTTTTGGACTAGCTGCTGTCGAAAATTTGACTGCAAAGGTAAAAGCTTGGGAAATGGAGAAAGGAATTCCCTTTTTGTATGACAAGGTGATTGACCAGATTTTTTTTCTGTTTTATGGTTCATTGTTTAAGTTAGCTCTTGATTGTTTCTCTCTATAACTGTTATCAAATTCCAGGCCTCACTCTTATGTATATTGGAGGAATATACAATGCAACGCCATGAGAGAGAGGAAGAAAAACGTAGATCTCGGGTATGATATTTATCTTTGTTTCTTTGAATATATGGATGTATGTAAATATGCACATACATAGAGGCTGGTGAGATTTGGGTCTAAAACTATCCTAACCCCACCTAGCCTAACCCTTTTCACCAATTTTGCTAAAGCCTTAGAAACCTAGGTTTGCTATGACACTAGGTGTCACAAGCTGGGTAGTTACCAAGCTAAAGGACTACCTTATTTGGCAATATTGCTTATCCACCATTGTAAGCTTAGAGTCCTTCCTATTTCTGTCCAATGTGGGAATGACACTTAGTCGCAGCACATGTGAAGTGAAGGGGGCTGAATTTGGCCGGGGAAGCTTGGTATATGTGTAAGTCTGCCTACAAAAAGCTAAAAAGAAAAAAGAAAACTATCATTTTCTTGGGATGCTAGTAGTCTGCTATTGCCTTTTGTGAACTTAAGTTGCTTTTGATTAGTAACGAGGCTTGACTTTTCATGCTCAATGTCGCATGTCCAATTCAGATAGTCCTTATTATTTCTTTATACCAACTTGTAGATTCTTGCATCAGTAGTTGTCTGTTAATGTTGTTAATGCTGCTTGTATGACTTTTCATCCTCGAATTCTACCGCTATTTTTCTTTTTCGTTCTCCTAGATTCGTAGTCTGCTGAGTTAGTTACAAACTTATGTACCCAATTCGGTTACTTTCGTATCTTGGTGGTTATTCTGTTGAATTGAGCAACTTTCAGTTTATTCTGAGGACAATGAATTTGTCACTATTGAACAGATCGAGCAAATTCAAATTGATGGTCGCCGACTTTGCATGTAGAAGTTAATCGACCAATTTTTTTCAGTCACTACATAGTTGTGGTTGCTTTAGGCTTGGAACGCAAAATCAACTAAAAGAGTAAGTGTACATTTTGCCTTTCTTTGATCATTACAGGAGCAGAAACGGCTACAAGAACAGTTTGCTACAGAACAAGAGGCCTTATACGGCTCAAGGCCCAGGAAGCCGTTTGGTCAGAGCACAAATGCTAACACAATGCTTGGAACTCCAAGTCGCAGATTGACAACTCCGTCAAGCCGTCAGGGCATCTCCGGGGTCAAGGAACGTAGAGAGAGCATGAGGGTCACAAAGCCTATACCTTTGAACTATGTTGCTCTTCCAAAGGATGATCGGTCTCTCGATGATTCCGAGACCTGATTGTAAATGGCTCCATGTAAAGAATGCATTTCCCGCCCTCATTTCTCATCTTTGAAATTTAATGAAATGTCTTAGGACAGAGATGTTTGATTTTACAATATAATAAAAAATGCAAAATTGATTTTTTTTTTAAAAAAAAAAAACCTGAATTAGGTCAGAGGGCATAATTTCAATTATCCTTAGTTGCTGCATAATGTAATTATATATTGTTGAATTAATCAAATCAGAAGAAAATATGAGAATATATATACACATGTATGCATGGAAACCAAGTGTTCAAATAAAATTTTACAAGAATTTGGGTCGTCCATTCTTCAATCTTCATGCATGCAAACGCAATAAATTAATTACAATCAATACCTTTAAAATTTTAAATTTTACAAATTGGTCCTCGCACAACCATTATAGTTTATATATGACCAATAACAATTGTACAACATGTACGATATGTGATGTTGCTTACGTTAATTAGTTAATTTATCTATATAATTAATTAATTTAACATTATTGATTTTAAACTCTAGGATGGCAATCAATGATTTGATGAAAAGGCAAATTTAAGAAGAAAATATGAAAAACTATCCATTAAAATTGTTGCACCATGACTTGGAAATTAAAGGCTGTAAAGCAATTAAAGAAAGCACTGAGAATGTACTAGATATTTTATCGATTACACGTAAAGAAAGGTTCATATATTGATGGAGAAAAATGAATCTTTGACCAAGCTGCTTTTTGAACGTGACGATGGACATTTTTTTTTTCTATAGATTCAATAATTGAAGGCTTTTAAGTACACAAAGAGAAGAGAGTAGGAAGCAATAAGTATGCTTTCCTTTACAAATTGGGTTGAAGGGTTGTCACCTAGCTAGGACATATTGTGATCCTTCTTTTCCTTAAATTATAAAGAGCATTAAAGCCATTTAGTGGTAGAGATGGTGAGATTTTTAAAGAAAAAGAAACTTTATTAAGCTTGGATCTATGCAACCCAACAAAATATATATGTGCAAAAGTTCATGATCTAGTCAAATTTTTTGGGCTTGCTTAGTGTTGGAATGACTAGCCAAATTGATCGTCGACACATGTAAGTGTTAGTTTACTACTTCATCCTCCTTTGCAAAGCTTGTTTAATATATATATATATATATATATAAACAATATTCACTTTATTTTACTTAAAATTAGTGTAATTTTTTATCAATTAATAACATAAATTTTTAAATTTTGAAATGCAAGAACATAAGATAGAACTTACTCCAATATTATGTTAAGTTATCACTTAATTTATTATTGGAAGGTAAGGCTTGAATAAATAAGTTTTGTTAAGGCAAAAGGCTTGAATAAATAAGTTTTGTTAAGGCAAAAGGCTTGAATAAATAAGTTTTGTTAAGGCAATCTTTTTGATTTATTTTATTACATAATTTTCTAAAATTTTGAAATGTAATGCATAAATTGAAAGATAAATAAAACGTTTAAGATATGACATAAAAAAATTCAGAATTATAATTTAAAATATTATGTCTTAAATAATTAATACTAATTAATATTTAAACTTTTAACATAAAGAAACTTTTTTTTTTTCTGATTAAATAATCATTAAAGGTGGAAATAATGAATTGGCTAATTAAGCTAGACTAGGATTGGTCGAATTGAAAGGAAAGTCATATCCTTTGATCTTAATTAATTATAAAATCATTATGTTAATGAAGTGGGACTTAGCATGCAAGATTAATTAGAATTAAGACCTTTCAATAGGACATCGACGGCTCTCATGAACAATAACAATACACGTGCAAACCTAAAATTTATTTATTTGTCAATAAAAAAAAAAAATTCCAACTTATGCCACATTATTAATAGTTTAAAGGTCTCAAAATTTATATTGATTAATAAATAATATCATCCTTATTAGAGGGATACAAGATACTTTAGCAAGCCACAATGCGAAAGAAATAATTTATGGGCTCGTCCTTTCTCCCTTCTCTCGCATGAAGAACAAGTAGTGGTGCTGGTATGCTTTGCTTTACTTTGAATCGTGTACTTTTAGAATTGCCTAAGAAGTTCCGACAAATAAATGACAATGTGGGGACACATCATTTATCCCCACTAATCCCTACAGCAATTTTGCACGACTTGTTTCCTTTCACGCCCTTCTGTAAAACCACATACAATAACACAATTACAAAACTTTCAAGGTTATTGCATTTTGCATGTATCTGTTATACCATTTCTGTCCCAACCATGCAAGTATATATATCCGAATTAATGAGCAAGCTAACCCACTCTTTGTTTTCCCCATTTGTGATTTGCTTGGAGAAAACATAAACATTATTACTGCATAAATTATATAAACCAAAATGAAATGGGATCTGATTCCAATGCACATGCACTAGATATATGTAAACAGTAGATAGAATTTTTTGGTTTTGGTATTGGTTATTTGGGTTGTTGATATTCTGAAATGCTGGCCTTTTCCGTTGTCATTTATGTGGGTGTCCTACTACCACTGCAATTACTTTGGCTAAGAGTTGAGGTGACGACGAATGGTATGAGATGGTTGGGGGGTGATTAGACCCCCATTTTTAAACTTTGGTGCTCCACTTTCCCATTTATTTTATTTTATCACTCTTCTCTTTCATCTGATGATGGACTTCACTTGTTTTTTGCATCCTCCAAGTTTTTTCTCTACTTGAGAAATGAAAAATGAAGAATAACCTCCCTCCCTCTCTCCCTCAACGTCTCGTTTAGCTTTCATCAATCACCCACACTCCCACTCACCAATCACCATCTACTTGCTGACTCGGATACCCCACCACTATCTGCCACGTGTAACCCACCTCCTTTTCATTTCTTTACCCCTCCCTTAAAATTCCTCTTTGTTACTATTAATATAAATGAATTGATTAATTATTTATTTTATATAATTATATACTAACATTATTTTATTTTTTTTATAAAAAAAAAATCATCTAATTCAAGATTACGTAACATTATATGATACGACTTTAATTTTACTTATAAAATCATTTTAGGTATATATAATTGATATATAATTTCTACAAAATAGTGGCTATTAAAATATATCGATATAAATTTAATTAAATGATTTGTTCGTAAGTAACTTTATAGAAAGCAATGCATAGATCAGCAAACGTAGGCACCAAACTAATATAAATAGGCACTTGGTAGTACCATTTTCCACTAGAAAGCGCTCTTGAGTTGTTCTTCCTGATCATCTCTTCTCTTGTCTTCTCTTCTCACTCAATTAAAACTCATTTCCATTAATTCCATCGTTAATTTTTTCTCCCAAAAATGGAGAAAATAAGATGCTGCACCAACTTCCTCGAGACCTCTAAACCTTACTTCGCCATGATATCTCTGCAATTCGGCTACGCCGGCATGAACATCATAACCAAAGTTTCCCTCAACCGTGGCATGTCTCACTATGTCCTCGTTGTTTATCGCCATGCTTTTGCAACTGCTGTCGTTGCTCCCTTTGCTTTTTTCCTCGAAAGGTTCGATCCAAAATTCCTTCATTTCTCAAGAATTACTCTTGTTAAATTTAAACGATCGACTGCTAATCTTTGTTTTTTGGTGCTTGATTAATCCAGGAAAGAACAACCAAAGATAACATTCAAAGTTTTCATGCAGATTTTTGTGCTTGCTCTTCTCGGGTAATTATATTATATATCCTTATGGTTAATTATAACTATATGCTAAAAATATACATATATATTATGTGACATAATTTTGATTATTTGTTAAATGTTATAGGCCAGTGATTGACCAAAATTTCTATTACGCTGGTTTGAAATTTACTTCTCCAACTTTCTCATGTGCCATGAGCAATATGCTTCCTGCAATGACGTTTGTCATGGCAGTCATATGCAGGTATGATATATACTTCCATTATTCATAATTCTTCATCAAACTAATATATTATACATTTCATATATATTTTTATTAATTTTTAAATTTTATGAAAAATTAAAGGATGGAGAAATTAAACATGAAGAAAGTAAGGTGTCAAGCGAAGGTGGTAGGAACAGTTGTGACAGTAGCCGGAGCTATGTTGATGACCTTATACAAAGGACCCATCGTTGAATTGTTTTGGACTAAACATGTTCATCCTCGTAAATCTTATGTGACAAATACAACGGCGTCTGGAAATTCTGACAAAGAATGGTTCATCGGCTCCATATTTCTCACCATTGCCACACTTGCCTGGGCTTCTCTGTTTGTTCTGCAGGTAATTAACTAATCATCAGCTTTTGAACTTAATTAATTTCTGTTTCACTGTGATTTTTTTTTTTTTTTTGTTTATCGGAACAAATTTAATCATGGTTTTGCGTTGTGTTTTATTCATTCAACAGACAAAAGCTCTGGAGACATACAAGAATCACCACCTCTCTCTGACATCGCTAATGTGCTTCGTGGGGACTCTTCAGGCAATTGTTGTAACATTAGTGGCGGAGCACAAGGCATCAGTGTGGCAGATTGGCTGGGATATGAACCTTCTTGCTGCAGCTTATGCTGTAATAATTTATCTTTCCCTTCTTCACTTTTCCTCTTCCCTTTAATTTTTGCTCCTATGAAAATGATACTAAATAAAGTTCACATTATATGCAGGGAATTGTGACATCAAGTATTTCATACTATGTCCAAGGACTGGTGATTAAGAAAAGAGGTCCAGTTTTTGCTACAGCTTTTAGTCCATTGATGATGATAGTTGTTGCAGTCATGGGTTCTTTCATTCTTGCTGAGAAGATTTACCTTGGAGGGTAATTACTAATTAGATTAACTTATTTATTTTCACTAATTACTGAAGAATTATCCTCTTAATCATGGTAATTAACTTTGCTTTTTGTATGGTGTATCCAGTGTGCTTGGTGCAGTCTTGATAGTTATTGGACTTTACTCGGTACTGTGGGGAAAGCACAAGGAAAGTAAAGAAGAATTTCCAGCTGAGGAGATACCGGATCCAGTAAAGGGTATTCAAGTAAATGGCAATACAGCTTCAGTAATTGAAGATATTGAAGCTAATAATCAAATTGAATTACAGAAAGTAGAAGCAAATAATAAAATCATTTCTGTTGCCCTAAGCATGCCTTTTCCAGAAGCTACTAAAGTCCACCAACAGCCATAACAAAGGCGATGGACTTTTTTGTCTTTTCCTCCCCCGTTTTGTTATCTTTTTCTTTAAATTATATATAACATATGGCTTTGGCTTAATTTCCTACTGCGTTTTCTTTTTGGTTTTGTGTTAATTAACTATGCTGTGTAAGCTGTAATTCCAAGGACGTCCTTGTATTGATAATGGAAATTATCCAAGGAGAGAATCCCGTACATATATGATCTCTTTTTTCATACACGATGATTATGATTTTGGAATTTCTGATGCGACACGTGGCAAGATTATTGACGTATGATTCAGATTCCACTTGTTTATGCTTGCTAGTGGTTGACATGCATATATATATATATATATATATATTTGATACTGATTATGAGTTGTAGCTAGTTTGGCTTATGTTCTCAGAATCTTAAAGCACAAATATTTGTGAATCTGATGCTTCCCATAATTCCACTTACAACTCAACTTCTTCATCAATGAGAGCTATCGTTATCTGATAATTTGATACCAAAGTGAGATCCATTTGGGACAACAAATAAACAGAATATATATTAAAGTATATACATGATCGGATCATTTCTTTTCTTTTCTTTCTTTCTTTCTTTTTAATATATTGTTTCCTCAGTAATTGGGATTTGTTTCCTCATCATATATAGAGAGGTGGGTACTTTTGATTCACATTTTAGAATAATTCCTTTATTGCAAACGTTTTCATCATGGCCCAGTTGTGTTAGTTGCCTCCCCACTATGGGAAGATTCACAAATTTCATTTCTTAAAGAATAAATTATTATTTTCACGATTGAACACAGTAGTAGTAATGTGTTGATGCAATCCTTAAATCTATTGCCAAAACAAAATGTAAAATGAATATTAACACTCAATGACTGATGGAGTGCTCTTAAAATTATAGGAGGGTAGTAGAGTGTGGATCAAACTTGGGAGGGACAACAAAAGCCTTTTCTCAAATTAATTAGGCAAGGATGAAGAATCCACATGTGAAAGTAATCCTTCCCCACCATGTTTTCCTGAGCGAAGGTGGAGAATAAAGAAGTAAAATGATGGATATAGTGTTTGCAAACAATCAAATTAACCCTTTCAATTTTGTGAACGATTCCATTACGTATATATATTCATTCTTGAGTTTGACAATACATGATTACTGATACGTATATATTGTTTATATTGTTAGTAATGTTTTATAGTAGACTTTGTGATGATGACGGACGGACATATTCCAAGAAATCTGAATGAATTATGATCAACCTATATATCTTTAAGAGAATCAAGAATCTATCAATACTATTGCCTAATACCAATATGCCCAACCATTTAAATCTTGCCCACTTCCAATGCGTCCCAAGGTATCTGTATTTGTATATAAGTAGTGCAGTATATATGAATGTTTAAGTGGCCAAGTTGTAGGCATGCATGCATGCTTTTGAATTAATCTCA
>JAXCLQ010000006.1:6231861-6242082 GCA_035584115.1 Cedrela odorata | reverse complement strand
ATATAAGTAGTGCAGTATATATGAATGTTTAAGTGGCCAAGTTGTAGGCATGCATGCATGCTTTTGAATTAATCTCACATATTCATAGCACTTTCATGTACTGTACACGATTGTCAAATTTTTAC
Source organism: Cedrela odorata (assembly GCA_035584115.1). Classification (NCBI taxonomy): domain Eukaryota; kingdom Viridiplantae; phylum Streptophyta; class Magnoliopsida; order Sapindales; family Meliaceae; genus Cedrela; species Cedrela odorata. Next base: position 6,241,957 of record JAXCLQ010000006.1, on the reverse strand, counting down.
CACATGCCCAGTACAAACTTCATCTAGAAACCTTGAGATCCTAGATTAGATATGATGTACTTTGTTAGAAGAATATATCAAAATTCCAAATAAATAAATAAACAGAATTAAATGTGTGACGAGACATAATCAATTTGTATTTGGTATATGCTTATGTAAACTATGTGATAAGACAATATCAGATTGAAAAAATTATATAACAAATATGTATATATAAAATTGTTCTTAATTTCTTACGATTAACTAAACTTCACTTGAGTCATAATCGAATAAATGCAAGATTCAATATTAATAAAGTAAAATTATTCATTCTAAAAATTGTATCCAAAGTTTTAATTTACATGAGGTGTGGTGCAATGTGATTCGACATTCGTTAAGTAAAGGATAAATATTTATATTTTTAAAGTAATTCTAATATTTAAATTAAGTGATATTAGTTTAAAAAGTTAATGAAGAATCATATTCCTTTTTCTCGATTGCCAGCCCAAAAATATATGCGTATTCCATTGCTGACTTAGAAAGTAAGGCATCTCAATTTAAAAAAATATATATTTATAATTAAGCTTCATGAAATTACGTAAGATGGTTGTAAAGCAGGCAACATGTTAATTCCATGGAGAATCCCTGATAAAATATTTTCACAAGGAAGAAAGGAATCCTGCTTACTCAATTTATAGTATAAAATTGTTGACGATCTTCAATTACCAAATAGGAAAACACTGTAGGAAGAAGACTTGGAAATAAATAATTAATCTGCATGCATGCATGCACGAAGATCACTAAAGAGTTTGGTGGATTTGTTAGGTAACAACGATTCTCCTCATAATCATTAATTGATCTCCCCTTAATTTATTTTTAGGAGTAGGATTCCATTGTTACTCTTATTGAGTACATGATTCCCAAGCGTAATTCTATACGTATACAATAGATAATTGCGATATTCTAATGAATATTTAAACACTAATTAATTAAGCTTAGAAAATGAATTGTAAGTCCATTTCCATTTGTATTTGCACATCAACATCACATTGTGTTATTCCTACATAATTTCCACTCTAATATTTTATTAGCTGTTGTGGAATCTGAATCGTTGTAGAACAATGAATGGCATTTTGAAATATATAAAAGAACTGGAGAATCTCTCTCACTCACCATACTTATATAACTTAATGGTTAATTAATAAAATAGTAATACAAACAATGGATTAGGCAAGATTCTTGGATAAATGGAGTAAATAAGCATGAACATGTAATCAATTGTGCAAATGATTCCCTATTATATAAAAGATTCAGCAGCATTCTACTATTGCCTAGATTGGTTGCTTTTGTGCTGGATAGCCTAATACATTTGAAACAGTTTGCAAGAGAAAAGTGGTATTCTGAGGCAGCGCACTTGCCCAGTCCCCATCTCAATTCCAAATTCAAGCAAAATATAATTGCAATGATATGATCCGTTAGCAAACATTTTTACTGATGATTATGACTTGTTTTGTTGTTTTGTTGTTGGAGGCACTCAGTAGCATAATTTTAATAAATTATTTAATAAAAATAAAATTATATTATTATTTTTAATTATTATTATTATTATAATAACATCGTATGCTTGTCTCTTCTAAAACTTTCTAAAACTCTGGTATAATCAAAGATAATTTTAATTTTTTTTATTTTGTGTCATACATATTTATGAAAATTTACTTTTATTTAATAATTATAAAATTTTAAATTAAATAATTTTACTAATATTACACTAGAGTTAAATATTTTATCATGTTCAATTATTTAGATCTTATTAATTTTTTTTTAATATTATTTAAATACAAACTAACTCCTCCCTAATCCTTTTGTGATAGTAATTCAAACTCTAAATCTCTTATAACGCACAAAAGATTTTAGAATTTTTAAATTAAATCAGCCCTTGTTAAAAGCTTCGACACAAAAACAAGTGTACTTAAATTTTAAAATTTTATTCAAATATATATAATGTAACTGTTAATAAAAATAGCTTAATATTAAAAAATATATAATTAAAATTTTGAGAAATTCATAATTAAAGAAGTGAAGAATTGTTATGTACATAGAGTGATGTATATTAGTATTATTAGAAATACAAAGAAATGTAATAGATAATAATAAAAAAAATAATAATATAAATGTTAAATACAAGGGAATATTTTTAATATTTTATAGGGGGTTTAATTATAAGATATTATTATTTTAAATTTTTTTAATGGAATGTATTAATAAGTGGGGTGGATTAATCACCAACACTAAAGCAATGGCCGAAAAGCCTTTGAGCCTCACGTTTAAAGAATATTTTTGGGCCTTGGGCCTGGTAGTAGTAGAGTCATTACAGCAACTGCCTTTCATTTACGATAAATTGAAACATGTTTTAATTTTATTTATTCGTACACTAATTTATATATTAAATTAATCGTAATATACTCCATAGTCTTTGTTTATAATTTTCATGAAATGCAACTGTATGTTCCACGACCTTCACGTACTGAGATAAGCCAAATGTTTGTCGTTGCTCAATGATTCATGAACATGCAGATTTTGAACGTGTTTTCCTCATTGGAGATAGCTCTAGAGGAAACCTGATTCATGAAGTAGCTGCACGTGAAGGGAAGGCGGACATTAGTCCGGTGAGGCTAGCCGGAGGGATTCCAGTACATAAGGGTTTAGTCCGGGCAGAACGGAGCAAGTCGGAGTTGGAACAACGGGAATCACCGTTTCTGACACTGGACACGGTGGACAAATTTTTGAGCTTGGCTTTGCCAGTGAATTGCACCAAGGATCGTCCATTGATAAGCCCAATGGGACAAAATGGATGTTGATTATAGGCTTATTTTATATATCATGATCTACCATAACCAAAATTTCTTTGTTGCTTCTAATGCTTAAATTTCCGAGGGACGTGGATCCAAAGTGGCAAATGCAAGTAATTCTTCATCATGTTCTAAAATATTCATATCCTCCTCGAGCAAATACACGCATGCTTCAATCCCACCTTCAAATCTTGTATCCATCATGATAATATGATTGGAGAAATTAGGAACCGATCCATCAAAACCAACACAGCTCAACCAAATAGGTTTCCCCCATCCGAAATCAATATCATATAAACCAAAATTACACCAACTACTAAACATAATTCTATCTGCTACACCTGAAAATTCTCTTTCTTCATCTTTGATAGCTTCAAGAAGTTTCAGAAATCCCCGTCACCTTGTATGCTTTGCACAAAATCTACATCAAGTTTCGCTATTGCTTCCCTTAGCTGCTGAACCAAACCATCCAACTCTATTTCTTCCTCTGCGCATAGTGCATTTGCAGTCCAAAGGATGTTTCCCATGGCGTACTCTGACGATGGTGGATTCACTTTTGGACGCAGATTTACTAAATGGGTTAGTAACGTTGGCTTGTGGGAAGTTGTTTTTGTTTTGAAAGCTTTCATTATGCATTTGGAAAGAAATGCTGATCCAACCTCAACACGCGATGGATTTTGCGCATTTGAGCCTGAAGCTTTGGTTTTTAGTGTGCTATTGCTTTTGCATCAAATACAAATCTCCGAGTAACGAATCTACCACTTTCACAAAATGGTTTGCACATTGCCACCCATGTTGCTTCTTTTGGGAATGAATCGATTTGAGGAAATAAAAACCAAGCATCGTTGTTGGGTATACAAATTTTTCAGTATTTTGAAGTGTTTCGGCAGTCCAGTTCTTCATAAACGAGCCCAACGTTATTCCATCACCAAACAAATGTGAAAGACATGCACAAATGGCAAGACCACCGCATGCAAAAGTTGTTACTTGTATCTTTGCTACGTAACTGCCTGAAATCGATCCACTTTTTTCACTCTCATCCGATGGAATGAATTTGTGAATCAAAGACAGATTATATTGGTTGAAAAAATCATTGAGAGAACTTTTAACTCGAGTCTCTACAAACAAAATCCCATCGTCGTTCCAATCAATCGAAAGATTATCTTTAATCTTTCCTGCAAACGGGTAAAAACCAGTTAAAGTTTGTTGCAGCGATTGTTTTAGCAGCTGCAATCTTTTGGAAAGATCTATGGCTTGATTGAAGGGATAGTATAAGATCATAGGAAAATAGGTGTGATAATTGCATTGATCCAAGAGAGAGAGCTTGTAAGTCTTGAGCTGAATAGGTGTTGGAGAAGAGGGTTTGATGCATTCTCTGGAAATTATTTGAGTCTCCATTAATTTCTTTTGTCAAGCTTTGTTTGATTTAGAAACCAATGTTGACGGGGCTATACATATAAACTCTATCACTACAGTAACGTTTGCTTCTATATCGGTAAACAATTCAATGGAGTTTGGTCCCGTATTAACTACAACATACCGTAAGTTAGTTATCATAATAACATATATTAATGCTTGAACAAGTAATGAATATCGTTAATATTTGTTATAATTAATAGTAAATAATTTAAATTATATTTTATTAATTACGCGTATTACTTAAAGGACAACGATAAAAAAGATCGGATCCTATTCCGTTACCAAATGAGTTCCTAAATGTCTATGACAGACTTTAGTTACTAATGTCTTAAAGTTGTCGGCTACAGAAACCCGTGGCATTTGAGATGTTAATGTGAACTTAGGAGCATTCCAATAACCTCAATTTCTGCCGACTTCTAAGGACCCAAATCAACTTTTTACCTCAAAATTTTCTACCAGAAGTAAGAAGAAAACCCTAGAGCTAGTATAAATTGGTAATTAGAAAAGTAAAAGCAAATAACACAAATCAAATCACCTGGCATGAAACGCCAACGGAACCAGCTCAGACAAAGGAGTGGCAATAGGTGTGGGAGCAGGAGAATTTCTACACAAGGGACACGTGGCACTCATCTTCAGCCATTCATCGACACAATCTGCATGGAAACAGTGATGACAATCTGGAATGCATCGGACTGAATCCTTAGCCTTGTAATCCGACAAGCAAATAGAACACGACCCGTTATTAGGTCTGGGAAGTCTCAGACTTTCGCCGAGTACAATCTTCGGGTACGAGTCTACAATCGATCCGTCTAACCCCAAAACCAACACGGCCGCCGGTTCGACGGAGTTATTTACAGTATCGCCTACGCCGTCGCCGGCGCTGGCCCGACTACTGCTGGTACTAGTAGCGTTGGATTTAACTCTAATACAAACGTAAGAAGCAAGCATGATGGTGGAGATTAGTACGAGGATACTAACAGCAATGGCGATGCCGTAACCGAGACCGACGCCGGTTGTCAACGGAAGCGCCGGTGGATCTGCGGCGGACATGAGCTAGACTAAATTGTATGAAATAAAAGAGACTACTAACCAGCCAAAGTGAATATCGTCATTGCTATATTTACTATGTTTGGTGGGGCAGGTGGACTGAGGCCGCCGGGGTACGCGGAATACATTAATAGCTGCCTCTTTTAGAATTTCTCGACGCATCGCAAAAATAAAAATAATATCTTATTATAAAGTAATAAAGAAGCTTGACTTCCGGATATTATTTATGGAATTTTTTTTAAATAATCTTATTTTGATCTCATTGTCTAAATAATTATTTTTTTATTCAATTATATCGTAATAATCACTTTAAACAGTTTTATTCTTGCTTAATTATTTACACTTAAAATATAATTAAATAATAATTAAATATTGTTTTTTACAATAAAAGCTTTTATAGTTTAGTGGTATAATTTGCTGCACCATTTGTATTATTTTTAATTTTTAAATAAATAATGTTAATATATTATTTATTGCATGTTTTTTAAATATACATAATAAATAGTAAGTGATTAAAAGATATTATTTATTTACATAACATTATAAATATTTTTTAAAAAATTAATAAAAATTTAAACAATTTTTATTTATTTATTATGTTAATATATTATTTATTGCCTACTTTTTTAAATATATATAATATACATTATGAAATTAAAAATTATTTACAATAAAATTTATTTAAATTTGTTAACAAAAAAAATTAAAAAAAAATTAAAAGAAAATAATTAAATAAATAAAGATTTCAAATGCAAACTCAATCGAAACTGATTATTTTAATTTAATTTTTATTTACAGTTTTTTGTAAATTTTTATTATAAATAAATTTAATTTCATCATTTGTTGTTTATTATATATATTTAAAAAAGTAAATAATAAATAATATGTAACATTGTCTATTTTAAAATAAATAAAAAATAAAATAAATAATATATTGACATTATATATTTAAAATAAACAAATAATACGGTTATTGAGGATCGAACTCGAGTTCGAAGGGGTGACATATAATATATATATCAATGAACTATAATAACTTTTGTAATATAAAACAATATTTACTAGTGTTTATTCATTATTTTAACGTTGTTTTAAGTGTAAAATAAAATTGTTCAAAAACCATAAAATTAGTCAATTTAGTAAAATTGAATTAAAAATGATCGATTACGTAAATGAGGTAAATGAGGTCTAAAATATGATTATTTTTATAATTTTCCCTATTATTATTAATCTTAATATAATTTATTATAAGTGTTACTAGATTATGTCAATTGAATAATTATACATTTATAATTTATGTAACTTATAGTATGACATTATTAGAGGATATCATCTATTAATAAGAGGTCAGTTTACAGTATAATCATTGTAAATATATATTTTATTTAATATTTTGTTATTTGTTATCTCATAACTCCTCTGTTCGAAAATTGAGTATTTATTCTTACTCATTTTTTCTTTTTTTATAGGCGAGAGCCGTAATACTACTCTCCTTTACATACATGTCAAAGACAAACTGACGGTTAGCTTGAGGACATACACACACCGAATATCTAAAGTCGCATTGACAATTAGTTCGAGAGTGTCACGTCCTTTATTAATGCTCAACCGTCTACTATTTGGATAACCGCCCACGATCAAAGGGTGACTATTGTTAGATCATATCCTATAACTGCTTAGCCATGACCTATAAAAGGCAAGATTTACTCACATAAAAAAAAATAATTACTAAACTGTTATACTATTAAAATATTTCTATATACAATTCTCTCAACTCATTCTATAATTTTTCTTTTCTAAACACTATTTATATTTTTGTGATATTTTAAAATATAATAAATACAATTTTTATTTAAGCATTAGAGGATTTTTACCAACTACATATTGATGCCTTTGATAATTATCTGATTTACAGAATATTAAGATTTCGAGGAACTGCAAAAGAAGATATTGCTTATTAACACCTTGTAGCCAAGTTAGTGTCAACATTAATGCATTGTAAGTTGCTATAGTTCTTAAAATTTTATTATACGTACCTTTTTTAAAAAAATTTAAGAAATATAACTTGTAAATTAAGAGATGTAACAAAAATTTGAAGTATGTAATACAAAATTAGCCAATGCAATATAATTTTATTCATTTATATATAATACAAATCATGAAATAAAATAATTATCTAGTATATAATGGTAAGTGATGGTATACCGTCATTTGTTTTTATTACAAGTTCATTCTAACTTCGTAAGTGTAGTGTTATTTATATGTTTTTTAAAATATTTTATAATATTAAGAGTTATATTATATCCACAAAAATTTTATATAATATTTTTTTTGTGAAAATGTTACATTATTATCTCGTTGTTTTTTTTTTTTTTTACACTCATTTATTATTTCCATGATATACCAATTTATATATGAAATTGGTATAAATAATTTGTATGCACATGGTTTGTATCATTTGTACTCCGCAACCAAAGTTATATTTAAATTTGGGATGTTGCTATATCTAATTTAAAAAATAATACTATATATCTTACATTCAAATAGTGATAAATATCATCATTTAAGATGATATTTAAAAAGTATAGTATTATTTTAAATAATTAGGTATTTTACATCGGAAAAATCTTTAGTATAAACACAAAAAGATTAAGAATTTCTCATTTTATTGTTATCATAGTAGATGTGGTTCGAAAACGATGACATTTATAAATTAAAAATTTAACATATACATTTGTCAATTTATTTATGTTTAAAACTACTATATTTTTTATTTAATTTTAAAAATATTATAGTTAAAATATTTATAAAATATTATTTTTAATTAGAATTAATACTGGATACTTATTTTCTCACTTATATTTAACACTTTTTTTTATCAATAATAATAATAAATTAAAAGTTACGTTGCTTTAATTTCAAACATATACTTAATCATTCCCACAAATCAAACTAAAATTTAATTATATATAAGATCAAAATTATTAAAAGCATTATCATTTCTCAAGGTTACTATGAATAATGAATTAATTTCATAGATAATGACTTCAAAATTTTGTTTATTAATTAATTTATTACTTATAAAATTAAAATTATGAAATAAATATGATTGGATGATTTTTTTTTTATATTTATATTAAATAAGTCTTAATTGTTTTTAAAAATTAAAATATTTATTGTGTTAGATTACATATACATCAAAATTTAATATTATAAAATAATTTAATCATTATACTCGAATGTTGTCACCTAATAAAAATAATATTCATTAATAAAATCAATTTATTTTTAGATGAGTCTTAACTACTAGATTTTGCAAAATATTCATTAATAAAATCAATAATTTTTTAAAATATAAAAGTTAAATCTTAGAATGGGGATTTACGTAAAAAAAATAAAATTACGCTATCGTTTGCAATTTTTCTAAAGTTTAAGGACCCATATGTTAGTAACCCGCATGATAAATATGGTAGCATCCTTGCTCGGACACCTAGCTTTATATACGGGTTCTATCCTTTTCATCAATCCTAGACTCGTAATTAATCTTCAAAATCCGACGGCTGAAAATCAATCTAGGCAAAACCATAAATACTCCAATTTTAAAAATACACTACACGAGCCTCAAAATCATTTTCTTTAAACCGTACGGTAGAAAACCCGCGCGAGAGGAACGGCTCCGTCTTCACCGGTCGATCACTGTTCTATCTACCGTGCTAGTTGTGGACAATCGCTTCCCTCAAATTCTTCATTCAGATCACGTTAGTATCTATACGGTGCGTTTCGTCGTCTTCTTGTCTTTTTTTTTTTTGGTTGAAGTAACGGAATGTTTCAGATTCGTTGCGAAATATAATTTGTATTAGATTCGAAGAATTTGATTTTGTTTGGTTGTTGAGAAAATTTAAGTATGTTAAATTTCTGTTTTGACCGTAAATATATAGAGAAAAACTAGATCAAATGCCGAGAAAATGAAAATCTGTTTGCGAGTTTGATGCCGAAAGCTTAAAGGTGATTTGCTGTATTATTTTCGGGAATTAGGAAATAGGTATGATACTTGATACATATATGAAAAATTACGTATGACAGACAGTTGTATTCCTATGCGGTGATTTCCTTTTAAGCAGAATGAATAGCTGGCGGGAGCTTCAGTGGCTGAGATTTTCGCTTATGATCCTTTTATTTCCTGCTTCTCTTTATTTCTTGATTCATACATATGCATTTAAGTTTGTCTGAATTTTGATTGATTTTTTCTGTTATTCTTATGTTAAATAAAAGCAATTTCTTGATGAATTTAGAAAAAAAGAAGTCTATCATTGACCGAGTTCTTGCATATTTGTAAGTGATATTGTCTAGGTCAATTGGAAAGCTGGAAAATGCCATATGATTAAATGAATCTTTAGCGAAGTAGAATAGTTTGATTGATTTCATTATTTTTCCCTCAGATAGACGTTTGTGCTTCGAATAACTTCAGCTATAGCGTTTGTGAAGATTGGTGGGTCTTTTATTATGGGTGCTATAGAAAATGTTGTAAATAATAAAGAAGGCCGTCTACCAGTTGAAGCAAAAGAAATTCTGAAATCATTGGCATCTGAGTGGGAAGATGTACTTGATTTGAATGCGCTTCAGGTCATTCCTGTTAAGGGTGCAATGACTAATGAGGTCTTCCAAATAAAGTGGCCGACAAAAACAGAAAAATTCTCACGCAAGGTTTTACTTAGGCTTTACGGCGAGGGAGTGGAGATCTTTTTTGACAGGAATGATGAGATTCGGACATTTGAGTTTATGTCAAAACATGGGCAGGGACC